>CM025651.2:401916-417108 GCA_014621495.2 Entosphenus tridentatus | reverse complement strand
TCTAGTGTGGACCAATCAGTTTCAAAGACAATGCATATATTATCAGACGGAGTATGTTTTTTTTGTTTGCAGACATGATTCCTTGTAAAAGGTTTCAGTTTGGTGTTTTAACATCTTAACACCTGTTTGTTGCCAGAAAAAAAGGGGAAAACCTATTCTCTCATTGACGTTAATTTTAAGTTGTTTTTATTTACAGTTGCGTTTTTAATAACCTACAACGATGCCATCCACAAGAGGAACACTACGAGTTATGAGTTGCATTGCATAACACATAATTGCTCAGTTTAAGCCAGGGCAGCATTTCAGCGTGAGAGTTGCACAGTTTGATCACAACTGTAGGGACCACCCGACGTCTTGTAAACTCTGCAGGAACCTCAGCCGCAGCTCCCATAGCGATCGCTTCAGCGGCGGCCTCTCCAGCATCACGGCCCCCGCAGTAGCTTGGAGACAATCGGTAGTTGAGCCACTGATGCGCCATCGATTGGGTCATGCTAGGGCAATATGGGAGAAATCTTAACGCTAATGGGGTCGATTGATCTGCCTTGTAGGTACTCCTAATGGGACGGGAGCGGTACCTCCAGGAAGGTTGGCTCTTCGCCCTCGTAAAGTTGCATCAGAGGATCGTGACATGATGGCCATGGCTTAGGGAGGACAATATCCAGCAGTGGACTGATCATGGCTGATGGTGATAATGAAACAAAAAAAATCTACGATATTTTAGAAATTGCACTGTTATTATTTATTTATAAACGTGAAAACACCTTATTTCTTTTGTGTTTTTCATTTATATATAGCTTATGTTATTCATGCCACAGATCTCTCAGTGTCCCGACTTAATTGGGTCTCGGTCAAGTTGGAGAAATCAAATCCACACCCCCGATTAGCACGGTTAGCTACGTATGGTGCCTACAAATGGTATCCTATTTTCTGAAATCTAATTTTATATTAAAATGCCGAGCACAGATGATAATAGCAAATGGTAAACATCTCAAATGTACATTTCACATTCACATAAATTCTGTTAACACTGCCAGACCTGAAAATATAAAACCTCAAAGTGTTAAATTTTGAAATCACGCTTTGAAATGTGAACGATGGAAATAATCGTGAAATCTGAAATTGTATCTAAAACACTCATGCCTTATTAATAGGCCATACTTTTCCAACAGGTATACAGAGCCCTCTCAAAAGAAATACCACTTATGATGTTTTGAAACTAACATACCTTGGGTAAATCCATCCACTAACATTTGCAACCAGGGATTTAATAGCTTGCCTCATAGACCATCCATCTCCACAATTAACTCACCTCCCATTTGAATGACGACTAACATTCCACGCAGCTGGTGTCGAGATAGCCTGGAAGTCGACGTCCCGAATGATGACGACATCGTTTCAATTCCCGCAGTGACCTCTGTGGGGGGACATTGCCAAAGCGTGGACATTTAAGAGCCCGTGACGCAATTTTCAAGAGCAGGCCACTCTTGTTCCGTCTTCTTTGCAGATTGAAAAAAAAATGTTTTACTCTCAACAAAATTACAAAATCTAAATTGCAAAACCTGTCCTGCTGTGCCTGGCCCAATGAGCCCATCACCTCGGCGGAGCTCCTTGCCCTGTGCTGGGGACCGGCGGCGCTCCCGCGTGCTCCTCTTCAGCGACTGCTCGCTACCCGGCGTTGCCTCGCCCACCCTCGACGCAGCAGGGCAGCAGGGCTGTGACGATGCGTCGATTCACCGCTCAATCTTGAGTCTCCAAACTGTTGTGCCTTAGAACCGAACGTGGTTGATTCGTACACGTTGAGGCCGCCTATAATTATTCACCGCGGATTTTTTTATTTTCTTAAATCAAACCTCGACCGTGGATGGTGACGATTCATGGAATCTGTTGTCAGTGAAGCGTCGTTACACGCCTAGAGAACAACCCCAGAACTAGTCGACAACTCGACACCGCTGTTGCCACCATCTGCATCCGTCTCCTCACCGCGTAACGCATCTCCCAGCCGCCGAGGGCTCAAAGTGTGGAGCTTTGGTGCAATGCATGGCGCGTTCACCCTCCCTGCTCTCTGTGCGCGTATCCATCGCCCGTCCCCACTGCCACTGCATGTTGCCTACCGCGGGCGCTCGCTCGCTCTTTCACGCTACAACAGAGATGATTGCACAATATTCTGCCTCTCATTAATATGTTTTCTCCATGTGCAATACGTTGCGTGGTTCATTTAACACTCGATAAACAATATTCGGTTGTTACTGAATCACTGTGACCGTGCCCAATGCTCGTCAGACATCAGAAGCTAAGCGGGGTACAAGCTGGATCTTGTTTGGATGGGCGACCTCCTCGCTCGTGAATGGCGGCAGAGAGCAGTACAGCAGCAGTATCAATTGTACTGGAGCTTTTGTGCTGCCACGCCTATGCCCCCTTGCTATCGCTGTCCCGCTCTGACCAGCGTGGCGAAGTATGGTCAAATAAGACCCATTTGTCAATACACCGTGAGGAGGCCCTCATCTAGCAGTAGATTAACAGCACTGTGCATGTTCAAAGAATAATTGCAATGGATTGGCTGCTCACCACTCTCTTGCTCCCATAGACGAATTCTCAGCAACATGGGCCTTGTGTCTGATTGGTTTAGACAATGTGTGACAGCAGCAGCAGTCGCCGTTGTTATTCTGTTGTGCCTGATGGGCAACTCAAAAAAGCAATCTCCGCCTCCACTTATTGGCAATGAATGTAAGCACAGGTTTACAAACACATCCCAGATGCTGGCCTACGATTGCTGCACAGGGGCTTGTTAAACATTTTATCTACGCCACAAAATACGTCCATTCTGCTTGCTCCGTGCATTTTCATGCCTTTAATAGGTTCCATTGATGATCCCCCACCTGCATCAAATGTTCACGTAAACTGAATACAATTTGCATTGTATGTCTTGGAGAATGTACGTGTGGTGCCACGACCACGGAGCAACTCCGCGAACGCCGCGATTCCCTCCAGGCCCCCACCCTGAGCACATGCGCAGCACTTGCACCCACGTAGTGTCCTAGTGGGGGTTGCCTGGCACATCGCGTTTTAATTGGAAGGGCCCCTAGAGGGAGAGTCTCGCGGTTTCCCGGTGCCAGGAGATTGGCCGACCCCAGCAGGACAGGTGACATTGCGGTGCCCCTAAATTGGCTGAAAATTGTATGGGCGCAGAAGGAAAAAGTTCACTGGGCCAACCGCAATGAGTTATTCACGACATTGGGGGAGAGGCTGAGGGTGGAATATTAGCAAGAAGGGCAGATGAGTAGGTTAATGAGCGCGGTAGAACAATGGGTGGGCGGAGCAGCAGCACACTCCATGGCACTCCACGTAGAGGGCGCAGGTAAGCGCATGATTGGCTGCGCAGTATGACGTCACCCTGTGCCTTTGAAGTTTCAAGAATAAAAAGGGGGGCCCCGGACGATATCCGGTCTCTTGCCTTCAACCTACGGGCCGTCGAGACCCACCGCCAGCCGTCCTGCCTCTTCAGGCCACTCACAGCATCCGTGTGATGCCAGCGAGTGCTGCGTCGAGGTACGTGGTAGGACGTTTGTGTAACTGGGTTCATAGGCAGAGTTAGGCTCGGCTCTTCTCGCGAAATATTCCCCCTCCGGGTAGGGTGTAATTGCGCCATTAATAAACTTTCGTTAAAAGAAAAAAAAAATTTATTTTGATTAGCGCCGGCCTTTGTGTAAAGCACGCGCCGGCGGGGGTGCGTGTGTGCACGCCACCGCGTTCGTTTTCCGTTGTGGTGGTGGTTGACGTGGGCGTGTGCGGGATAACCCCGGGCGGTGGTGAGCCAGCCGAGTAGCGATGTCCCTCAGAGAGGGCGCTGGCGCGGTGGGGGGGGGGCATCACAGGGAGCGGGGAGGCGGGCGTCAGCCCCCCACATTCGCTCGTATGTCCGTCCCTATATCTGTTCTGGTGGCGGCATAATTGCAGAAGTAAAGTCAACATGATGGGCTTAACTGGTCGATATTTTTGCAGGCAATGTAATGATTCACAATGGGGTTTTGGGTAAGGCCACGTCCTGTAATGATCAACATTATTTGTAGATCACCACCATCCCGACGGCCAAACGAGTCGTCAAGTGTTCAGGCATTTGACGCGCTGGTTATTCTTGTTTCAGCTCATCCAGTGAGTTGAAGAACAATTCTAACAAAGCCAGATGTATCAGTTGAGACGAATTGTTGTGAGGATTGTGGGACCCTTCCATCCATAGCGTGTATGTCCCCGCTAATTGCACATTCGCATACATACGCGCGTGTAGATGTGTACGTCAGATGGATCGGAGCCTGATTGGTTGCCTCTGTGGGTGGGGATTGCATCGTCGTCAGGATGCTGTGACAGAATTCCCACGCTCGATCCGTCAACTCTGAGCTGCTGCTGTTCGTGGAGCAGCAGCAGCTGCCCACCCATTCCATTGGGCCAGGAGAGTAATCTGACCAGTTCATTAATAGCAACAACAACAACAAAAACAAATCAAAACAGGGAAGGAACTTTATTTCGTTGGAAAATCCACCGGTCATAACTCGAAGCTCGGGATGGAATCTTGCGCTCCCCTTTATGACTTGGCATACAAAGTTAAAAAAGTATCGCAAATGTTACATCCTTCATTTACACAGGCGATGAAATCCCGTCAGCCCATTGACACACTATTATTATTTTATAAAGCGAACAGGAAACCACTGCACATTAAAAAAAACTACACTCAGCAGTATCGAATCGAAATCAAATCTAGACTGTAAAAAAACACACACAACGTTGAAAACGACTGCGACACTCGCACGGAAAATAAAATGGAGAAAAAACTGCGATCAAAGCCAATAATGTCACTCACGGTGTAGGTAACATCCAGTCAAACTACAGAACAATGAACAAAGCTAGGTTTTCCAGCTGGACTTAATAGCCCCGAATTCCACATTGTTGGTGCATCGCCTCTCTTGCCAGGGTCACGCTGACGCCGGTGTTGGATTTGCAGCAGCGACAGCATTCACGTGAACAAAGTGCCTGCTTTAACAAAGTAGCGACGGTCTGTTTAACTCGGCTAAAAGATCATCACCATGAGATCACACGTGGTTAAATTAAGTGCTTTGAATTGATTGGTTGTAAATGTGTTTAAGTCTTGCAGCTGCTCAGATATGCAGCAAATGTAATTGAAATGAACTTCATTGGCAGTGGATTTCCGTGGCCAAAATACCCTGGGCTCTCTGCTACAACGTCTAATCGATACTTGCAGGCTGCAGTGTGATTCTGCTGCTGTCAGGTTCCTCTGTGGAATGACTCCCATGAGTCCGAATTAAATGTCTAAACTCCTTTTAATCAACCTGCATTCAACCCATTGTAAACGCAGCGGTAGCTTGAAGCATTTGTAAGATGTGTGGTGGCGTCTGGAACGCACGCCATAGCCAGGTGCTCACTTGATTACGTTTGTGGCATTGCTTTGCAAGGCCCCTTGCACACTTCGACGGGGATATTTGGGCCAATTCAACAGCTAGAGAAAATACACAAGGCGAATACCATATTGGTTATAGAGGATGTGTGCACAAAACGCTGTCCTCAACTGCAAAGCGCAACAGCAACCTGGCCGTGATGTTTTGCAAGTCGAGACGACGTCTCGTTCTTGCGGATACGTGGCGCACAGCAGTTCGCGGTGACTGCAATACCTCAAGAGCTAAGATGGCGCCACTATTAGTTAGGGGGTTAGGGGAGTCTCGTGTGGTGTTGTGTTCACACCACCTGGGTGTGTTCTCACCGCCCAGGTGAACACAACACGGGTCCACCCATCCCCCATGGCAATGCGCTTCGGCAGTCTATGAATTTGTCCAGATTTAATCGACTAAACATTGACATTAACGAAAAAAATATGTATTCACCAGCATCGATTCAAGCAAGCCTGGCCCTGCTTATGAGCCATTGTATGCATAGGATGCCACGATGGCGAGATGTTAACTACCTCGCCTGATATACAGGAGGTCGTGGGTTCGATGCTCACCCTGGCATCTGTATATTTGGAGTTTGCATCTTCTCCCCGTGGTCGTGTGTTTTTTTCTCTGCGTCCTCCACATTAAGCACCACGCGTTTAGAGTATTTGGCCGCTATAAATTTCCACGCGATAAGCCACTTCGTTAATATATCATTTGTGGCCAGGTGGCTTCTAAAAAAAAAAGAGCTATATAGCTGGTAACATAAAAATAGTAACAAAAATAGTAGATCGAAACGGGTGCAGAGTTTGCTTGTATTGAATAAATGCAAATGAAATTGTGCACTCCCACAAGACCGTGTGGCTGATGGGTTGTGTAATAACTACTCCTATGTTTACGTGCACCGACAAGAGGTATGAAGGAGACAATGTCTTCTTATCTAGTATTTTACATTCTCCAAAATTACTCCAAGGATTGTTTGAGCTCATTGTTTTACGATCGATCGGGCGGGCGGGCTCCTTTAAAATTGGCGGCTGCCCAAGCGATGTTTTTCCTTCCTAAGAGGGGGAAGTGTCAGAGCCGGGCCTCTGGGGCTCCCCGTCCCCTTCTGGGAGAGTCCAGGAGGAGACAGTTACAGCTGTGAGCGGTAACTGATCTAACCCTCGTGTGGGTTTCTTGTTGCCATCGATTTTGTTCCTTCAACTATGGGCCACGTCTATTCATCTTTGACCTCAATTACGTTGGGAACGATTAATAGACGTCGCTGCAGTAATGGTGCATCAGTTGGGCTTATTATTATAATTGGGTTGGAGCTGTGGTGCACAGAGGTGCATGTGATGCGCTGTGACGAACACACTGACACGAGTTCAACTCCTGGCCACGGCTAACAGCAGTGGACTCTGAACTGGTTCTGAGCCACCCCCTTCAGTTTCAAACACACCACACACAGACACGTGTCTTGTTTAGAGTGCTCTTTGTTGCTGACCGCTTAACGTTTTGGGCCTTGTGCTCCACGAGGTGGTTTAATTTTTTTCAAAACGGCCACGGAAATGGTTAGACGTCGTTCTGGGGTGTTGTTGTAGAAGCGGCTTCATCCTCGCACGCAGCAGGTAGGCCTCGGCAAGGTAAGGTAAAAGTGTAAAAACAACGAGCCTACCTTTACCCCGACCTTTTACCTTACCACAATACAATCACTCTACCCTACCTTTTACCCTTTAGCAGGTAAGCTAAAAGGTAAAAAGCAACGAGCCTACCTTTTACCCTACCCTTTACCCTTACCCCTTGGCATGTCGACACCTTTACCCTTTACCTTTACCCTTTTACCCGGTAAAAATGGTACAATTACCTTACCTTGCCGAGGCCTAGCAGCAGGGACACAACTGCACGCACACTCGACTCTTGAGACGGTCACTGGTCTGGGGACCGTCCACTCGCCACACCAGACGCCCAGTTCCACCACAGCCTGGATTCAAGCCCAGGATTCTCAGCGGCACCAATTCAGCACTGAGCTCTTCGCAACCCAGCAATGTCAACATTGGTATTCGTGAGTGGAGTAATTTCACCGACGTATGTTTGGGACTCGGCTGATCGGAACCAATGTCAGGCAAAGAGGTAAGCTGTTTTTTTGCCTCTGCATGTGGACATTTCAATAGCGAGCATAGATAATGCGTTCATCGTAAAGGACGAGACCGTGTTGAATGTGGCGTATGCATAACGGTGAATACCCTCGTTGAAAATGTGCCCTGACCTGTCTCCTTGTGCCATTGCATGCTTCTACCTTTTCAGGGAGTGGGATGGGGGGAGGGGCGAGCGATGGACGCGCCGTCTGGACTGCGCTGTGGCTGTGCGGACTCATGCAGGTTCTGTGCACCTGGAGCGGAGGAGGCCTCTAAGCAGCTCCACCCAGGAGGCCGCGGCACACAAAAGGAGCCACATCCACCAGCACCCCCCTATCACAACGTGCACCGCGCTCAATGGACTCTTAACCCACATTAAAAGCACTCATTGCCATCGGCGGTTCTCCATGAAGTATACAGTGTGTACGATTCATTGATAGTGTAACGTTTTCAGTTTGCTGATATTTTGCATATTAGTCCCATTTCAGATGTTTCATTTGCCAGTGCCGCCGGAGATGGCAAAACCTAGTTGTGCTTTTTTGAAAAGGTCTGTGCCACAGGCGATGATATTTGGATGTGAAATCTACCGGGAGGGCATCGCGTGTGGTGAACCCACTTTGGCCAGTGGAGTCAATCCGTCTGGAGTGGTTCGAACTTGCGCGCCAACTCGCGGACAGTCAAGGCCACTGGGGGTGTATGAGCGCTTGCATCGGCGTGACATCGGAGTGAGCGCGCCAAGTCAGCTGGCTGGGTAGGCGAAGGGTTTCGGTGCTCGCCTCCCGCTGGCTAGGCCTCGGCAAGGTAAGGTAAAATGTAAAAACAACGAGCCTACCCTTACCCTACCTTTTACCCTTACCCCATACAAATTACCCGATTACAGGGTAATTACTGGGGTACTACACGTGAACAAGGTTTGTAACAGGTAAATGCTAGGTCGAGCGCTTTATTCATATAGAATACTCTCGATTCCAATTTAAAATGGAGGCCACGGACTGCGCCACGGAACTTTTAGCGAGCGGTAAACAAGGTATTTACCGGGTAATTCTTCCGCGCTACCTTTACCCTACCCTTTACCTTACCCCTTGGCATGTCGACACCTTTACCCTTTTACCTGGTAAAAAGGGTAAATGACCTTACCTTGCCGAGGCCTACCGCTGGGTGACGCCGCTGGGGACTTTTGTGACGCCTGGGACGTCATTTGAAGTGCAGGTGAATGTGTTCTAAGTGAGATAGCGCATGTTTTAAGTTTACATTATATCCAACAATTATAATATAGATAACGTAACCTTTTTGTATCTCCACATGACATTTGTTGAGCCCGATTGGACTGTCAGTCTTCTAGACATGAAGCAGCATGGTTTGAACAAATACACGACCAGCCTAGACGAGTGAGCTCTTGGTGGAGCATCACGTTGGCAGCTCTGGGTTGCGATATCACTGGCTCGGTGTTAATCTGGGCAATCTGGTCGTGTACGCCTCCTCTCCCCGGAACGGTCACGTTTAGTTTTGGGGCTGGCTGCCGCAATTGGAGTCGCTCACTTTCGGGACTAACGAGTGCATCCTGCCCCGCTATTTAACCCATAACTCGGTCGTCATTGCCAATGCTCTCCCTGGGGGGGGGGGGGGGCTGTCCTGCTCCGAGAGTGTCTCTCTGCAGGCTGAGGCCGTCCGCTCGTGGAGGGCGGCGGAGGCCACCGCAGTTGACACGCGGAGGCCAAGAGGCTGCCCTGTGCCAACGGGACACCGCTGGCTCACACGGCCTCGTTTTCACGTCGGTGCCAGGGGGCTTGGTGGCGATGTCTGCAAGCAAGAAAGAGCGCCATTGTGCCGACGGCTCTTTGGACGCATTGCGTCACACGGATAATCCAGTGCCATGCGAGTATTGGGACCTTTCACATTCTCCCAGGCCTTTGCGTGTTCAGGTTGGCGACCACCGTATTCAATGGCGATGGCCATGCCGCTAAATATTGTCCTCGCTTCTGCCGGATAATGCAGCTGTAGAGCGGATACCCTGCCTTCACGGATCTCCTCTAACAGTCTCAACGTGTCGCTTTAGGACGTGCCCTTTGCGGTTGGCCTCTGGGTGGCCACTGCATTCAATGAATAATTATTTGACATTGAAATGAAAACGTCACATGGGTGGCAATGTTGATATTTGCTCCGTCCTTTGTGCCACTGCTTCGGTGTTGTCATTCGTTGCCGCTCTTTGCCTTTGCACCGTCTCGCTTGCCCCCTTCGCTTACCTTTGCTCTCCAGTGAAGAAGTGCTGCCCTCTAGTGCACACTTTGGCTTCCGTCACCTGAAATTACAGTTGAGTACCGTGTCTTGAATTCACGCAGACTTTGATACTCGGCAGCAGTGTTAGTTGGTGAGCACACGACGTTTCGTGGCTTGCTCGCAGTGCCATCTCTGCTAGGCTCGTGCACCCAACGCGTGTCCCATTCCTTTAGGGCTCCCATAACACGATGTAACACGATTTTTGTCCCTGGGTAGTGTTATTTTCCAAGTGCTCATGCCTCAAAAGTACAGAAAATGGCTATTATTCCCCACAAACTTTGCTTTTGTGACCAGGACTTTACATGAAGGAATGACACAAACGCACACGTTTTCTCATTGCAAAGAGGTACATTTCAAAATATCAGTGTCCTGGTCCCAAAAGCAAAGTTTGTGGGGACTAATAGCCATTTTCTGTACTTTTGAGGCATAAGCAATTGGAAAATAACACTACCCAGGAATACAAAAAACTTTGTTACGCAGTGTTATCCTCAATTCTACCACCCCTCATTGTCTTTGCGTCTCAGTTTCTCTCTGTCTGTTTCACTTTGTTTCTGCCTCCATGCCTCTCTCAACATCTCCTTCTCCACGAGTCTGCCTCTCTCTGTTTCAAAACGTCAGTGTCTGCCTACATCTATTGATGTGTCTCTCCACGTGTCCCTCGTGTTTGTCCCCAAGTCTGTCTCCAGTCTCTGGATGTGAGCGGCCCTCTTACCCCAACCAAGTCTGTGCTTATGGCCCCTCCTAGTGGTGAGGTGGCTCTTACCGCTGATTTGTTTTGCATGGTTTCATCCTCATTGAGTTATTCAGCCCTTAGGAATATAAAACTAAATTAATGCGTGTAGTTGAGTGGAGCGGTGCTTACATGGACGCCGGCTTCACACGAATCAATATCCATAACCGAACTTGGCGTTGGTCACGTGTAAATAGATTTTTTTAAGATTGAAGGTTTTAACAAAAGGGTACGCTACTTAGCTGGTACTGCTTATCTACAACAACAACAACAAAGACTTTTAATTGATGTACAAAACAATTTGATAATACTGTACTTAGCCAATGTGTACATTTCTGGGTGTTGCATGACGTGTTTGTAAACTGGAACGTACACGTGGCATGTGGCATGGCTGGGTGCGAATAAACCGCAATGCAGACGTCTCCTCCCGAGAGGTGTAATGATGCTTTCCATGCCCCGAGACGCGTCCATTCTCAAGGCCCCCACAGCACGTGCATTGAATCGTGCGAGTTAACAATCGATGCGTGTTGGTGCATTCAAATACTAAATGCAAATTGTACCTGCATCCCACGCACATCCGAGTGTAAGCACGCCAAGCGAACTTGTGCGAACGAGACGGCGGGGAAACTTAATCTAAATACAAAAATCGAGAGGAGAAAATAATGGATTATTTCAATAAATAGTGGCCCTGAATCGTGACAACTCGTGGGGTCACAGGGGAGGGCTCGCATCGCCGAATTCGCTGGTGCCTATATGGGCGGTAATCATTGGTGGCAGGCGAAGGAATCCGCTATACTGCACGCATATGTTGTACAAATGCCGCGTGTGTATTGCTGTGGTTGGGTATTGTCAGTTGATGATTATTTCACTTGAAAAAGTGTGATATCACGAAAGGTTATTTTACCTTTTTGCTCGGTATAGGTTTCTCATTTAACATCTATTAATCAATATTCATTCATGCTGGCTAATGTGGAGTGCAGTGTGCATAATAAACAAGCATGTTTATTTTTTTCTTCTAATGGATTTTTACGTGCCTACTTTTTTTATACCGCAGGAGGTGATAAATAGGGACACGTGTGTGAATGTTGTAGCAGGATCATGAGCTGCCTTTGCGGTGTCACATCTCTCCTGGGATACAGGAGGAGGTCGTGGGTTCGATCCCAACCCTGGAGTTTGTATGTTCTCCCCGTTATAGGGTGGATTTTTCTCAGGAACCTCTGGGTTTTCCCTCCACATTTAGAAACGTGCGTTTAGAGTATTTGGCTGATATAAATGTCCACATAAACCACTTCGTTGAGCTATCATTTGTGGCCAGGTTGCTTCTGAAAAAGAGCTTTTCAGCTCAGCATGCCTTACCTGCTAAAATTAAAAATAGTTTAAAAATAATTTAGTTTTCAGAGATGAACTCTGCAATGGGAGAGCTTGTTTGTTTTCGCTACAGGATTCAAACACGCCTCTGTAGAAGAGGCAGTTCCTTTCTATATATAAAGCTCGCCAAGTTGTGTGTACAGGGTGTTTAAAAAAGGACCCAATTCCAAAGCAGTATATTTCACGATGGCAACATGTTACAATTACACAAAAAGTTACAAACGGTTTAATGAGTTATCAAGTTTTACTAAACATTGTATAAATGCTCCACGTGCCCTCCACCTGCTGTACGGACAACATCGAGACGATAGTTGAATTTGTCCCAAACGCCTCCCTTCTCACGTTTTCCTCTGTGCTCATCCCCTTACACAAACAGCCTGCTTCCTCAAATTGTCGCTACCAACGACGAATGCTCTTTGACATTGGCGGATCGATGCCAACACGCCGTTGAAACGCACGCTGCACCGCAATCACGGATTCAGTCTTGCTGAACTGCAGAACGCAAAACGCCCCTTGTGTGTTGCGGGGTCACCATCTTGCAAATGACTGAGGCTAGGGGCTGTTTGTGCGCTGGGAGAGGCATCGAGCGGTCATCATTTGAAACTCTATGCCCCGCCCTTTCAAGTGGTGAGAGTTTTATTCATGGGCTGGTTCGTGGTTGCAGAGATATAGCGATTTAAAATCGGGTTCATAATTTTAAAACACCCTATCCAGGACAGTGCCTCGCTGATTACATTGTGTAACAAAATTAGTTTTTTGTTCCTGGGTAGTAAGTGTTATTTCCTAATTGCTTATGCCTCAAAAGTACAGAAAATGGCTATTATTCCCCACAAACTTTGCTTTTGTGACCAGGACAGTGATATTTTGAAATTTACCTATTTTCAATGAGAAAACGTGCATTTGTGCCATTCCTTCAAATAAAATCCTGGTCACAAAATAAAAGTTTCGTGGGGAATTATAGCCATTTTCTATACTTTTTAGGTATAAACAATAAAAAAAATAACACTACCCAGGGGCAAAAAATAGTGTTATAGGAGGAATCCATTTCTGGAACGGATCCAAAAATCTGCAGCACAAAAATTCAGATTTTACGGATCACCACCCCCAGCGGATGACGAAAGGAGCCGCGAATTATAGGATGCATGGATTATTGCAGTTCTGCTGTAAATCGTTAGAGGGGAAAATGGAAAAAAAGTCAGAATGCGTCATGCGAATGATGGAATGGCATGACAAACAATGGAAGTATGAGCACAAATGGGCATAGAAAATGGAACATGGACCTGAAATGTTCCCAGAAATAGACTGTTCAGATTGGTCATGGGTATTTCACTGAGACAAAATACATAGCAACACGTGGTTTATTGATCGATTTCTAATTGGAGATATCATAATACGTACTGCCTATAAAAGTACGGGGCGAGACACAACGCCAAATAGGTTGATAGCCGCTGAACGAGATGGCGAATGGAGAAAATAAGCCTGAAAGTGTCTGACCACCGCATCGATGGAGTGATCAGAGCAAGCCACGTGCAGAGGTGACCTGGATGGTGGGAGCGAGGCCTTTATCCAGCAACGCTGATTCTGATCACTTACAAACACAAAGAACATCCGTATAGCCTTAACAGACTGAGCACATACACACATGTACAGACGTATGTGTATACATGTTGGAATTCTTTCGCACCGTAAGCAGCCAAACGTGCTCATGGGAGGTGCGTCACGTGATGGACACGAGAGTTGGCAGGTCGTGAAGGGATGAGGCGGTGCTGGTTGGGCTTCCTAGTTTGTGGGTTGATGGATCTTCGTCATCTGCATCAATTGGGCTGTCATCGACAACATCACGATCATTGTCATCAGCCCCGTTTATCATCATCGTCGCCATCGTTGTTTAGAGGTCGTGCACAGTCGTCTTTGGTTTGTGCTACAATTCCAAACGTGCAATGATTTACGCGATTTATTTGAGATTGAAGATGTGCACCGTGCCAAGAAGAAGGGGCCATTGCACAAACGTCCGCCATGAAGTAGGAAGTGTTCATTTTTTTAGGCCGCGGTGTTATTGACGAGTGTTTGTGTTTCTGGGAGGCAAAAGCGTTCTGGGCAAAAGTGAACAGGCACGCGAGATGGCCAGCAGACGGAGCCAGCCACCCATACTCCAGCACTGCGATATGAAATCAAGTCGATTTGTTTATTCTAGATTTGAAGCTTTCGTGACTGCAAGGATTCATATTCTTATGTTTTTTCGGTAAAGTCACGTAGGTAAAAAATTAAAATTAATAAAAATAAAATAAAAATCACGACGTTTCTTGATACTGTGACGGTTCCAACCTGAAGACGGAAGCTTGTGTTGTTGATTTGTTTAACCAGTTGGGCACTCAAGAGACCAGGTTTGTCTCATTCCTAAGAGCAATGCAGATCACCAAAACGACAAAATCCAAACAATGAATGTACAGCAACGAGGCAAACAAGGAATCAGCGCAAAGAGCTGCGTCGAATGAGAAATGCAAACATTGAACAAACGCGAATCGTGAAATGCAGCAGTGGAATCGCCTGCAACGCAAGTTCGCTCGAGAAACTCCTTGTTTCGTACACCGATCAGAGTACAATTACAATGAAATTAGAGAAGCAGTATGATTTGTGGATTACATAGCCAGAAGAAAATGGTTGGTTCAAAGAAACGAAGATTTGGTCCGCAAAAAATAAGAGGAGTTTTGTGAAACCTCGAAATCATGGAATAGCTCGCGACCCAACAGGAGGCGACGAGAGCAGAGAGGGTGGCGCGGGGGGGAGGGTGGCGCGGGGGGGAGGGTGGCGCGGGGGGAGGGTGGCGCGGGGGGAGGGTGGCACATGGAGGGGGTGGTAGTTCACCTCCGTCTTTGTTCTCAGAAGGTCTCGAGTAGAAATTCCTACTGGGGTTTGACTCATCACCCCTCCGGAGTCAATAAAACGAGTAACACTTTGTGGGGATGTCAACAGTTTTACTATGGATAGACTCACTCCGGTCATAGGAATATGGAATGTAAACGGGGGTTGAGCACCATCTCAATGCTTGGTTGTTGCTGTGACCAGGAGTTGGTGCTGTGACCTGGTGTGTGTGGTGTGACCTGGTGTCTGTGGTGTGACCTCGTGTCTGTGCTGTGACCTGGTGTCTGTGGTGTGACCTGGTGTCTGTGGTGAGACCTGGTGTCTGTGGTGAGACCTGGTGTCTGTGGTGTGACCTGGTTGTGTGACCTGGTGTCTGTGGTGTGACCTGGTGTCTGTGGTGTGA
>CM025651.2:391339-401816 GCA_014621495.2 Entosphenus tridentatus | reverse complement strand
TGTGACCTGGTGTCTGTGCTGTGACCTGGTGTCTGTGGTATGACCTGGTGTCTGTGGTGTGACCTGGTGTCTGTGGTGTGACCTGGTGTCTGTGGTGAGACCTGGTGTCTGTGGTGAGACCTGGTGTCTGGTGAGACCTGGTGTCTGTGGTGTGACCTGGTGTCTGTGGTATGACCTGGTGTCTGTGCTGTGACCTGGTGTCTGTGGTGTGACCTGGTGTCTGTGCTGTAACCTGGTGTCTGTGGTGTGACCTGGTGTCTGTGGTGTGACCTGGTGTCTGTGCTGTGACCTGGTGTCTGTGGTGTGACCTGGTGTCTGTGGTGTGACCTGGTGTCTGTGGTGTGACCTGGTGTCTGGTGAGACCTGGTGTCTGTGGTGTGACCTGGGATTGTTGTTTGTATACAAACGGGAAATGTAGAAGTCCAAAAATAGAAACCTGGTAGAAAAATATATTTTCATACCCAAAAATGTATCGATAAAGGCTCTGCCCTATTAGCACGTGAATTCCATCCCCACCGATGAAGATTAATCACGCAGGGCGTGGACTAGGACGCACGCGGAGTCGCTCTCGGTGTGTGTGTGTGATTCTGCTTCATATATTGAGCTCGCCGTTAATAATGTATCGATCTGAAAAGGGTAAGCTGTGTGCAATGAAATTGAATTTGTGCGCGTCATTGTGGAGAACATGGGATTTATATTACGCAAATTATACACCCCCCTTAGAAAGTAATTTGTCAGTAACAACTGAATATAAATAACATGCACATAATACTGTACAGGGCGATCCGTTAATAGATACCTCATTATAAAGAGGAAGAACTTCTAGATGTAATAACATTGTTTTTCAAAGCTTCCATACATGGTTCCCACCGAACTCGATGCCCCATGAAATGTTTTAACGCTTTCCTCTGTAGTCACCGCTTTCACAGCGTGTAATTGCCTGCAGGGAAGTCATAGGAACGAGGGGTACAACATTCTGAATGAGCACAACCCCCTACATGCAGCAGCAGCGGCAGTGTGCTCCCCGAACCCGGCGACACGAGTTTGATTCCTTACCACAGCCAACATCAGTGGCGAGTGATATCTGAACAAAGTTCCGGGTCCTTTCCTTCACCAACCCGTACTGACCAGCATGGTGAAGTATGGTCAAACAACGCACCATGCCCAACAACGCCTTCATTCAGCATCGGAGCGACTCGGCGCTGTGCATTTGTAAATTATTTCATTACAGGACGGGTGATGGTGAGCAGCACACCGTTCGGCGTTCCCGGCACTGCAGTTGAAGCGATGGGAACTTTGCTTAACTCTCTCCGCTTCTGCCCACCAGCGGGTCGAGCGGCCGGCCACGTTTTCAGTTTCATTCACTTTGGTATAGCCCTGTGAGCCATTCGGCTCTTGAATCGGGTGCAATCGCAAAAAACAAAAACACGAACAAGAAAACATCTTAAAGTGAGTATGCGCACACAGAAAAATCCAGGAAAAAACCGCAAAAATCTTCCATAAAAAGCACCATACACCAACGCTGTGTGCAAGTCAAACAATAACAACAACCGCAAGACAACTTAGATTAAAGACATCAGTCTAACTCCGTACTACAACAAACATGGCCAAACCAAAAAAGTTTTCGAAATCACCAAAATAAAGCCATAAAAGCAATGCAACAGTGATCATAGGAACTGTGACCGAAATTTCACAATAAACGACATAAACAACATGTACCACCAAAACCCTGCAGCCCTAGCTGGCTGCACGAGTCACTCCACAACAGCAGGAGCATCAGCAGGAGACGCGTGGTGGGGTCGAGTGTGGGGCTACTCGCACAACTCTCCAGGGCCAGCGTCCACGTGAAGGCCAAGGCACCCTGTAGGGGGGCAATGGTGAGCACACCGCCCTTCCGCTAACAGTGGCGTGAGCAATTGCAGGGCTGCCCCTTTGCCGGAGAGTGAACACGTGGCTTGGCGACAGTGTGTTGGCGGTGGTGCACGAGCACACATAAAACAAAAAAAACATTCGTCAGTAACACCGTGGCTTTAAAAGGACACCGTGGCTTTAAAAGGAAACATATATACAGTGCCTGTACTCGGTAACGTTTCGGGCAATGGCCCTTCCTCACAGCACATGCCACATACAGTGACAATGGATTTATTACAGTGCTCTCGATGCATGTGTGCACGTGCATCGCACGAGTGAGTGACCTTGGTCGGACGTTTCTCGACAACGAATCTGGGGGGGGGGGGGAGGCACATCGCGTTCGCGTCGGGACCCCCGGTGTCGGCAGCGGGAGGACCCACGCCTCTGCCTCCTCGCTCTGAACGAAGCGACCCCGATGAGAAGAGGGCCCAGGCGAATTGAGCCATCACTTAACTCCCCGCACGCCTGCCTCTGTTGTCCCCGCGCGGTTCCCACTGCGCCAACGCCGGCTCATTCATCGCTGCCAACTCGATAGGAAAATGCGATTAGCCAAAGTCGGGCTTAATGCCATAAATCCGCGTCGCGGCTGCCTCGTCCTGCTCACACTTCATTTATTTATTTCCGACCGCGCTAAGTATATCGGTCATCGTGGCGGCCTGGCCGCGCTCGTGTGCGGTGCTTGTGGCGTTCGTGACCACCCCCCCCCCCCCCGAAATCGGCGGAAGCTTTTTTGGTTGGACGATTGGTGCAGGTTGGGGACACCTGAAAGGCCATCCACGTACCGTGACCTCGTTTACAGGGGGCGGGCGGGTGAGCGTGGAAGAATACGAAGAGTATTGGAACAAATGTATGGACGCTCAACAGAATGACTACACGGGGTTAGAGTTGAATTCTATGCAGAGCTGTGCGGGGCTGAGCTCTAGAATATGCCCCCCCCCCCCCCCTAAACAACACCACACGATCGTTGGGGCTGGAGAGTGTTTGGTTGTTCTATTTTCTGGGAGCCCCAGAAAACAGAACACGCAGGGAAATGAATCGCTGATCGTCATGGTGTGAGTCAGTCTACCGTGCACTCTGCACGAGCTCTCACCTCCATCGTAAGCGTTGTACCGACAAAGCTCGACCTGCCTGTCAGGGCTTAGAAGGGGAAGCAATGCCTTCAGCAGGGAGGCAGGACCTCGTGCGTAGCAGCAGCAACGCCACAGATCGCGCCCGTGCATGGCCATGCAGTGAAGGTGATCCCCTTGGAGGTTTGAGGAGGAAAGTCACGTAAATAATCGTGTTTGGGGTTTTCAAAGTAGCCTACTGTGGCCCCCCCCCCCCCCCCCATTTATCTTTTGGTTACGTTCTTTCATTCAATGCGCATCGGTGGTATCTTCATAAATAACGGCGCGTTGCTCCGCTTGTATGCGTCGTGTCGTGATCTATATGCGTCAGCTGCTGCTGTTATCACATTCATCCACGCTGGTGGCACAGTCATTTTCCAATTTAATTGTTTTTTTTTTAAATCTCTTTTTATGCCTAAAGTAATCATGGAAAGAAATGAACTGCTACATGCTAAGTAACAGTAATCTGATTAGATTCTGAGAATGGATTGTGCTATTTAATGACTGTTAAATTCGTTTTATAGCAATAGGTTACCATGTTTGTACCCCCATTACTTCCCAGGGCAGCCCGTTTGCTGGGTCTGCCCAGCGCAAGTGCGGATCTCTGACCGGGTTTTAAACTATTAAACTCGTTTTATTTTTATATTACCAGGTAAGGCCCACTGAGCTACATGGCTCTTTTTCAGAAGCAACCTGGCAACAAATAATAGATCGATGAAGTGGAGTATCATGTAGAAATGCATAGTTCCCCAAATACTCAAAACGCGTGTTTGTAAATGTGAAGGGAAAAACCGGAGGAGCTGGAGAAGAATCGACGCGACCACGAGGAGAACACGAAAACTCCAAATACGCAGGCGTCAGGGTCGGGATCGAACCCACGACCTTCTGTACATCAGGCGAGGCAGATAACATCTCGCCACCGCGGCATGCTGCGATGGCGAGCACGCTGGACAATCTGGAGGCCTGTAGTTGAAGCGATGGGGCACATTTCCGAAATCTCACCCATCCGCCCCTGTCCACCCAAACAGTTAAAATGGTGAGCCGTTCAGCAGGTCACGTGAGGTTACGTAAAGTGTGGGTAATCCCACCTCTTCCAAGACGTCCAGCTAGCGTGAAAGTCTTGGCCACACAACCCTCTAGAATGGGCTCTCTGTAGCCTGTTCTACTGGAGGCCCTTCAGCCAGCAGTGCTGTGAGTAGGCACTTTCAGGGCTGCACTTTTACCTTTTACTCAGTGACCCATCACACCCAAATTGTCATCGAATCCCTTGATATTTAGGAAACTGTTTCCCTTCAATCTCAAAAGTGTAGCGAGGTCATTTATGAAGGTGTTTGAAACTCTGCAACACCGTTACAATTACGTCACCATGATAGCAAACGAGTGAGAGAAGCACTGACACAGCACGACTAAAGCAAAGCACGCACGAGCAAACATGTTTTTTTATCTTTCAAAAAGACATCAAGAAATATGGTCAAGAAGACATTGTGGTGGGACAGTTTGTTTTTAAGTCTAGTCACGTGGTCGATGACTTTTTGCTCGCAGTCTCTCCTGAGTGGTCAAAAGAAAACAAATTTTCTCGAAGTGTTTTCTCCAAGTGGAGCCCGGGTCTCGTCAGGGAATTAGATGGCCACCTGTCAAGGTTCGACCCGGATAGTCCGGGAATTGGCGTCTGTGTTTTTCGGGTGGCAGGAATGTATTTGTACCTAGATCTGGTACCGGCGTTGTTTTGTTGAACTTTGTATCACAGGGCGCTGCACAGTTTTGATCAGAGACCTCGGGCTGCATGTGGCACGTGTCTGAGTGTGGTCTACGGTGCAGAAGGTGGCTTTAACACGAGGAGCTGAAGACAAAATAACAGAGTCAAACAAAAACGGCACGAGGCTTATCCAAAGATAACAAAACCATACTGTAACATTAAACAATGATACGATCGAAATCCGATGATAACACAGAGTGCAAATAAAATTTTGATTTAAAGCTTTCGTGACTGCAGGGATTCATATTCTTGGTTTTACGTGACTTTACCGAAAGAATCAAGAATAAGAGTGCAATTAATCAAGTGCGGTGGAAACATGGTCAGGAGCAATTACACTCAGATGTTACAACCTATCCAGTTGATACAATTTTGCGTAACACTTCTCCATTTAATAATTTTAAGACAGGAAACATGCATTGCCTTTGTTACAAGGTTCTTTAGTGTCTACATTTAAACAAAATACCAGAGTCTCTAATTTAAATGTCCTGCTGACCCAGCGATGCTCTGTTGACGTTTTACGTAATTAACTTACAGCGATGCATACGATCGGAGACAGTTTTTTTTTCTCGATGAGATTTACGAGAATGTCACAGCACGGCCCTGCTGCCTGGGCCCTCCAACCTCTCCTGGTGGCCCTGAACCAATGGTGGAAATTCCACATTTGCATGGCGGGAGCTATGCCCCCGATAATATTTTAAAAAAACGTCTATTCCGTACGTATCATCCTGGTGAAAAATAGCGGCCTCTAGTGGCTACAGGATCACTTTGAACACATTAGAATAGAGCATGTGAATAACAAAAAACACGTTGATAAATCTTACACACACGCACAATTTGTCGCCCGTATTGTTTGGCTTAAGAATCAATATTAATCGATGACCCCTGATTATTACCATGCAACTGATTGCGAACAACGGGGAGGTCACTGACGCCCAGGGCTGTTTAGCCGCCGCGTGTATTTAAACACGCGGCGAAATTGACGCCTGGGCAGGAACTTTAGCGTATCTCTGGCGGCGAGGCTGACACTGTGGTTTTACAAGCTCCTCTTTGTCCACCGCTTGTATCTCTTGGGCCCTTAAGCCATCACTTTGCACATTGGCCGCCCATCCCATTGTGCCTTCCACTATCTCTGTTTTTCCGGGAGCCCTTCACTATTATCCGGTGCGTGTTCTCCTTTTCACGGCTCGGGGTTTCCCTTGAACCTTGGTCTCCTCCTATTATTTGGCCCTTCGAGTCGTAACTCTTTTGTTTTTTGTCCGGTCGGGGAGCTCGGGCGCACATTTGGCCCCGTGTCACGGGTAACGAGGCCTCAACGAGGATTTCCAAAACTTGGTTTCTCTTCCACAAGCAGGGTCGTCCGCAGCGGAGTTCGGGGCCCGGGGCAAATCCCACTGCGGGGTCCCGGACGCCGTCAAACTCAACTGGAGGTATCGCTTCTGACGCCGTGACGTCGAAGCGCGGGGTCCCCCAAAGCGCGGGGCCCGGGGCCGTCACCCCGATTCGTCGTACCCTAGGCACGGCTCTCTCCGCAAGGCACGGTCTTATCATCATAAGCCTCGGTCCATCCACTGCAGGATGATCACTGGTTTCTTAGCACTTACCTCTTAATTCGCTTTTATTATCACTGGATATTTATTT
Source organism: Entosphenus tridentatus (assembly GCA_014621495.2). Taxonomy (NCBI): domain Eukaryota; kingdom Metazoa; phylum Chordata; class Hyperoartia; order Petromyzontiformes; family Petromyzontidae; genus Entosphenus; species Entosphenus tridentatus. Next base: position 395,405 of record CM025651.2, on the reverse strand, counting down.
TAAAACGGGTTTCAATCATTGCAAGAACGAGAGGGGGGCAGTGACGGTGTCCGCAGGCCGGGTGAATAGACGAGCAGCAGTCGACAGTTGCCATCACAGCGCTGCTAATTCAGAGTGTGTCAACCCAATGCTGAATTTGTGCAAAATAATAAAATAAATCTATAAATGCATTCCACTGAAAATAATTCTACGTGACATTACCCTGCTTGTATTGCATAAATAGATGCAATAAAAAATATAGATTAAGTAACAGAATGTATTTTAACATTGCGGTGAATTGAGCAGCCTCCAGTGGCTGGTGGGAGTCACGTCGGCGCTAGAATTATAGGGCATAAACATGCAAACACATTCTTACACTTTGTATTCACAGCCGTGGTTAACATTCTGCCTTCTCATGGAAGGAGTCTCTCTCCGAAGGACAACAATTGCCCAAAATGTGACACTTGTTTTATTGAGCCGAGATAAATAAATGGCTGAAAGCCCCTCTCGCAGGTAATTTGAGGCCTACTCTTCCACACTGACAAAGATCCCCCGCATAGCTTGTGAAGTCACCGAGAACCTATAAAGACAGGAAACGCCACACGAGGAAATGGAGTGGCCAGCACTACGCCCGGCCGCCTTTGTTTCACACGCGAGCTGCAGAGAAGGGATCCGAACCTATGAAAACCCTGATCGTTGCCTACAGCCCTGCAGTTGCTGATGCAGCGTGTGACCGTGGCTAGCAGTAGAGATTGCCAAGCTCTGGGGGTAGCATGGGCGTCTGTCGGCATTGTAAAGGTGAATGCTGTGGCTCTGTGTCGGCGTGGGTTGTTGTTACGAGGCACAGCCCTGGAGAATGAGCCGTGGAATTTGGCGCATCTGCAATTGCCCGCTTCTGTGCACCAGTTTCAGGAAATCAGAGGATTCAGGGAAATTTATTTCGTTCCGAATGTCGTCCATATGGGATTTTCAGTTGGGATGCATCGGATCTCCACCCTTAAACGGCCAAGTTTCCCCACAGTGCGAATTGTGGGAGGGGAGTTTCAGAGAAATAAAGATTAAATATATAATCACGTATTCTCTCTGAGTATGCGTTTCAATGTGAAGCTAATTAAATTAACTTTCGGTGAGCGTTATTTACAACCGGATTAGAAACGCAACGTTTTAATTTTGCAAGGAGAGTCTGGAAGAAATAATTCATCCAAAAGAGTGTAAGACAATATTGTGCCTAAACAAGCATATCTGTAGGCAGCAAAACCGCACAAAACAGATTCCATTACCATGATGAACAGCACGCCATAAGCGATAGAAAACACAGAGGATCACGCGAGTGAAATTGTACCGGCAAATGATCGCCAGTCACACGTATAGCCGCATGTTATAACCACTACGAGATGATGTCATTTAGTGGTCACCCTATCGTGAGACTGGGCCCTGTCTCGGAAGTATGGAATTTCCACCACTGCCTCAGGTAGCTCAATGGAGATGAGCAATTCCCATCAGCCATCGGGGCATGCACCATAGTTCCCCATATTTCAAAATCATGTCCAGTACTGTTCGCGATGGAGTGGAAGTGGAGTGGTTAGCGCCCCGATATCTGAACAGGTTCTGGGCAGCCCCATGACCATCTCGCCATGACCAGCACGGTGAAGTTTGGTCAGACAACCGCCGTGACCAACACGGTGTGGGTGAGGCTTTCAACCGACAGTTGATTGAGAAAGGTCTGTGGATTTACTGTCGATTGATTCCTTAGCTGTAGCAACGCAGCTTGTGTATGTTGTGCTCCTGGTTTGCTGCCTCGTATCGCCACTGAGGCTCCATGAGGGCGCGCGGCCTGGTATGACGCACGGCTCAGAAACATGGCCGCGTCCACAAAAACACATCGAAGGATAACTGAAAGGTGTGCAGAGAAGCGTGGAAGAGATGCATGCGGGGTCAATGGCCTCATTGCAGCTGTGGAGAAAAGTGGGTGGTGCAAGGGCTTGGGCAGGACAGGTCGTTGGCAGGGATGGTTGGCCCGATGGTCACGATTCATTATAGCCGCAGTCAAGGAAGAAAACGCGTCCAAGAAAACATCCACGGGGGGAGATTAAGTGATGACATTAGCTCGTGTGCAGGTACCCGGTGGAATATTATATCGCAGTGGAGCGAGCGATGGCAACCGATTGGGGGAGGCATTCATCCAGCAGTGGATTAACTACAGCTGGTGATGATGACGATGACCCTTGCATATTTGTGAGAAGATACGAGTAAATAAAAAAATATATATTGCCGCAAGGAATTATCATGAATAGTTTATGCGTTCGAACAAAAAAATAAATTCATTTTGATTTGGGTGAAAGCCCATTGGTAAAACATGTGCTGCACCCATTAACCAATGAGTGATAGGCCATAATCAATGATCAATATAGTATTCCATATTGAAAATATAAATCTTTGCCTGGGTAGAGCTATATTATTTACAAGTAACTGCTGCGTGTCAATCAATCAAAAATGTATTACGTAGGATCCATGGTGGAGAGTGATTCATCGCTCTGACTGCAAACCGTGAACCAAGGGAGAGAATTTAACAACAGGTTTTACCCTGTCTGGAAATAAAACAGTTGTATTAAGATGTTAAAACACCAAACAGAATACTTTTTCAAGGAATCCTGTCTGCATCAACCCACACACGGTACTTGTGGTGATCATGCAAATAAACAAAGCATGCTCTGATAAGATATGGCATTGTCTTTGAAACTGATTGGTCCACACCAGAGACAGCTTTCTTTAGAGCCTAGCCTCAGAGTGTTAGGCCAGAAAGGGTAAAACCTATTGTAAAACTTATTGTAAAACCTATTGTTGTATTTTGATGCTGGCAAGAAAGGTCCCATAATGTAGCTACTCACCCCGAGCTATAAATGCTCTGACAGTGCGTTGCCTTTGTACTGTTCGCCCTTTGGCGTTCTCTGGTCTAACACTTTGAGACGAGGCTATGTGGTTCTTTCGGTAAAGTCACGTAAATGGAAAATAAAATTTTTAAAAATACAAATACAAAAAATTAAAAACCAAAAACTCACGACGTTTCGATCGCAACACAAGCGCTCGTCATTAGGCGGAGAGAAAAGGGGGGTTTAAGCCTCTAAATGCAACTGTTTATAAAGGTTTAAAATGGGCGTAGCGCAAGTGTCAGAAGGAGTGGGGGACATGAGCCGCGGGGCAGTATGGGAGGAGGCTCTCAGGAAAGCTGTCTCTGGTGTGGAGCAATCAGTTTCAAAGGCAATGCATCATCATCACTCACTACCCGAGCATGCTTTTTGTTTGCATGATCACCACAAGTACCGTGTGGTGGTTAATGGAGACAGGATTACTTGGAATAAGGGATTTGTTTGGTGTTTTAACATCTTAACACAACTGTTTTATTGCCAGAAAGGGTAAAACCTATTGTTGTATTCGGTAAAGTCACTTAGAGGTGGAATAATAAAATAATAAAAATAAACATAATAAAATACAATTCTCACGACGTTTCGGTCACAACGCAAGCAGCCGTCCTCAGGTGAAGAACAGGGCTGTAGGAAAGTCGGAAAGACAGCCCTGTTTTTCACCTCAGGACGGCTGCTTGCGTTGTGGCCGAAACGTCGTGAGAATCGTATTTTATTATGTTTATTTTATTTTATTATTTACCTTCTACGTGACTTTACCGAAAGAACCAAGAAGATGAATCCCTGCAGTCACGAAAGCTTGAAATCGAAACTCTATTGTTGTATTTTGATATACTGTCAAGGGAGGCCCCATGTTCAATGGAGAGGAACCTGCGGGCCGGGCACGACCCGCGACTGCATCTCACAGGGCCCTCAAACAACACGTGGATCCGTCAGTGCGAGTGTGCTAGCTGCGCTGATCGGGTAGTAGAGCGCGGGCCGTGCGCGCGACCTCGCCGTGTGTCCAACGTGAGTGGGATCACAGCAAAGCCGTAATTATAATAAATAATGGGGGGACACATCCCCCCCCCAATATTCAAATATACTCAAGATGACCCCCCCCCCCCAATATATTGTTGTAAAATAGATTTCTGTTTATATGATTGTGGTTATGGTTGTACATTATT
>CM025651.2:366619-391329 GCA_014621495.2 Entosphenus tridentatus | reverse complement strand
TGATGTATGATGATGATGCAGTATGATGATGAAGCAGTATGATGATGAAGCAGTATGATGATGATGATGCAGTATGAAGAGGAGGAGACTGAACATTGGCGCCTTGCGGGCGGTTCACCCACCTCGCATCTCGATCGATTGTTGTGATTCAGGTCACCATTTCATTCAAGAATCATTCGCTGTGTTTAACATTGTTGTGAATGTAGCAGCCTCTAGAGGCTGCAGGGGTCACGTGAACGCATTTCACGCAACATACAAGTCGAAAAACATTGATTATTACACACGCGGTTTCGATGCACGTATCATCATCTTGAAAATCAATGTTAATTGATGAATCAATGCATCACTTATATCTGCGTTACATAATTCACGCTGGTTTCAAAAGGCTGCAAAGCGTTCAGTGGCGCTCTCATCTGTTGGCGATCTTGAGCCAATTGTAGAAAAGTCGGGTTTCGTTTGAAGAAGCCAACCATCGTCAAAGACTGTCCACTGCTGTTGTGGAGTGACTCATGCAGACAGCTATGGCTGCAGGGTTTTTATAGTACATGTTGTTTATGCCAATTATTGTGACAATTCCGTCACAGTTCCTATGATTGCATTTTCATTGCTTTCATGGCTTTATTTTGGTGATTTCGAAAAGTGTATTGGTTTAGCCATGTTTGTTTGTTGTAGTACAGAGTTAGACTGTTGGCCTTAATCTAAGTTGTCTTATGGTTGTTATTGTTGTTTGACTTGCATCCCACTGGGATTTTTGCACACAGCGTTGGTGTACGGTTTTTTTTCTGCAATATTTTGCTGTCTTTTCTTGGATTTTCTGTTTGCACTTAGTCACATATTCACTTTAAGATGTTTTTTGTTCATGTTTTTTGTTTTTTGTTTGTTGCGGTTGCACCCGATTAAGAGCCGAATGGCTCACAGGGCTATACCTAATAAATGAACTTGAACTTGAACTCGCCCCTGTGATGGTTTAAGTGAAATTTCCTGCATTTTCTCATCAGCGCTGACAGGGAGTCGCAATCTGTCCAGCAACAGTCGTGCGGACGTGGAGACTCTGTGAGTTGTAGACCGCTGAGAGCCCGTCTGGAACCGTCTTCGTGTATACACCTTCAGGCGTTGTGTTTGATGCGGGGTAAAGTGGCTGTAATGGCAAGAACAAGTTCGGCTAACTTAAAAGTCATCTTTCCCGCACTCACAAACGCCGCGTATGATTTAGAGTTTAGACAAAGCAATGATACATTGATCTTTATAAGTGTCAAACAAAGTAAACCCGATTCTCAAATGTTTATGCATCTGTCTCTCCATTAAAAATAAATCCTTGTTTTATGTCTGCCTACTCACACCTGATGTGCACGCGGGATCCTGTTGGACGTCGTAATTCATGCTGCAGATTATGCGGTTGTCGGCGTGAGAGTGAGTTTCGCAATATCATCGGCAGCTTTCAAATTGGGCTCACGATTACCCGAGCTAATGTGCCGAGAATTACATTTCATGGAACGCAATGCAAGATCCACGGTTTGTAAATCCACATTAGCAGCGAGTGCCCTTCACATATGCCTGGGCAAAAACAAACAGAACTATCCCATTACATGCTTCTAAATTAAAAGTTGCTAACTGCGCTCGTAAACGATGAGGAGTGATCGTCTCCATTAATGGACTGGATAAAATTCCACACTTCTGTGACAAGAGTTTGTCCAAAGTACAGCTGCCGTACGTCTCTCCACAGAGTAGTACCACTTTCTTTAGTGCTTTCGGTAAAGTCACGTAGATAGAAAAATAATCATAATAATGACGATCGCTTGTGTTGTGATCGAAACGTCGTAGTTTTTTTTATTATACCTACGTGACTTTACGGAAATAACCAAATAATATGAATTCCTGCAGTCACGAAAGTTTTAGGTTAAAATTGAGTACTACTTTATCAACCACGGCGGTGGGCTCGCTGATGAGGTGTTTGACCGGTGATGTCACCAGTTGGCCTTGCTGCAGTGGAGGGACACAGGGGCCGAACAGGAATGAGACAAGGTCGTCATTATAATATATATTGGGGGGGGGCCACATTGGACACATCCCCCCCAATATTAAAATATGTTCAAACTTGTCCCCCCCAATATATTGCTATAAACAATATTAAACAAATATTCTATGCTATGTAAATAAAAACCAAAATTTGCTAAACCTTGGCCACAATATCTGGACTTGTCTTCATATAACAATCCATAGATTTCTGTTTTTAAGATTGTGGTTATGGTTGTACTTTATAAAAACCTAATCTATGTCATTACATACAATGAGACAAGAAAAGGTAAAAAAATTTAAATAGAGCAATGTAATACAATACACTATTTGGCATTATTGTAAAAATAAAAGTCCATCCCATGTGTTAATGAATTTTTTTATATTTTAGGCAGGAAATTGGCAGGAAATTTATTTTCAAATTTAGATTTTTTTTTCTGGGGGGGGGGGGGGCTAGACCCCGTGGAAGATTTGGTCCCCCCCAATGTTGACTCCATGGCTACGGCCTTGGAATGAGATGAGAGAGATTCTGTGGAGTCCCGTGAATGATTATATCAGTGTGACAAAAAATATAATTTTTGTTCCTGGGTAGTAAGTATTATTTTCTAATTGCTAATGTCTCAAAAGTGTAGAAAATGGCTATTAGTCCCCACAAATTTTGTTTTTGTGAGAAAACGTGGTGTGCATTTGTGTCATTCCTTCACATAAAGTCCTGGTCACAAAAGCAAAGTTTGTGGGGAATAACATCCATTTTCTATACTTTTGAGGCATAAGCATTTAGAAAATAACACTACCCAGGAACAAAAATCGTGTTACATAGTGAATTATTATTATTATTATTATCGAGATCGCAATGGCGACCGATGATGCCGCGCGGTCTTTCGTGGTCACGATACGGCGGGCTGGAACGTTGGGAATTCCCCGCGAATCCCAACCGTTGAATCACAACCGTTGAATCCCAACCGTTGAATCACAACCGTTGAATCCCAACCGTTGAATCCCAACCGTTGAATCCCAACCGTTGAATCCCAACCGTTGAATCCGAACAGTTGAATCCCAACCGTTGAATCACAACCGTTGAATCACAACCGTTGAATCCCGACCGTTGAATCACGACCATTGAATCACAACCGTTGAATCTCGACCGTTGAATCCCAACCGTTGAATCACAACCGTTGAATCACAATCGTTGAACCCCAACCGTTGAATCACAACCGTTGAATCACCACCATGGAATCATCACAACCATTGACCACCCCGGTTGGCGCGTTTCAGTGCTGAGCGCAGCGCCACCGTCCCCGCCAGCCCGCATGCAAATGTTCATGGTCCCCACCACGGCGCGCTCACGACGTGGCCGGGCTAAACCTGATGGAAGATGCGGCCGGTGGCGAAAGTTCCCCAGACGGCGTTTGGGTGCCTCCCTGACAGAGTGGCCTTGTCCCTCGCTTCATTGTTCGGGGACGTCTTGCTGACGCTGATGGATACGGCTCGGAGCCAGCAGGCGTGGACGGAGCGCGCATTAAACGCGCTCGGTCCGGAGGCGCGGCGGGGAGAGCGCCGCCCAGGGCGACACGGACACACACGTGGCGGCAATGGCACCCAGCGAGAGATGCAGAGCGAGCGAGCGAGTGAGACTTGCGCCCCTTTAAGGACTGCTTTCATTTTGATCGCCCTCGATCAGCGGCCAGCGAGTGACAGGTCGATTGATCAGCAGATGATTTGACGGCTGCTTTGCGCAGCGATGCCGCGCACGACACTCGCCGGAGGCCTCTGATGCAGTGGCCGCGCTCACGAGCACGGAGCCGAGAGCTCAGAGACGTAACAACAACAATAATAACAACAACAACAAGACACGAAGGTGTGCAGCACTGCGTGTAATGTACAACATGCTCTCTCAGCCTTATCCAGACCACCAGCTCCAAAGAGATGCGTGACGTGACGGGTTTTGTTGTCGTTTTAGACCACCCAACTCTAAGAGTTGAGAAAATGAACTTTGAGTTGTGGTCTAAGCATGTCTGAGCCCTTGCGGGCAACAGAGGGCAGCGCAGCAGAGTGCCATTGTTGCACTGTGCCATGTTCCAACGTCATTTTGCTCCCCGGCCTTCACCGCCCAGCACTGACCGGCGTGCAGTCACGGCCCCCTCATCCAGCAGTGGAGTGGCTGCAGGGCGGTGCGGTGCGGTGCGGTGCGCTCTAGCAGTGGATGTCGATGTCGAGTCTAACACCCGGCACCCTTTAATCTACATTGTCTTATTGTTATTATTGTTTGACTTGCATCCCACTGGGATTTTTGCACACAGCGTTGAAATGCGGTGGTTTTTTTCTGGACGACTTTGCTGTCTTTTCCTGGATTTTTCTGTTGCGCGTAGTCACTTTAAGATGTTTCTGTTTGTTGCGGTTGCACCCGAGTCAAGAGCCGCATGGCTCACAGGGTTATATCTACAGTAATACATGAAACTGGAAACTGAAAACCCGCCTCTGCACGGGGTGGCATTGCCCACGGCGCTGCGAACGTTTACACAGCAAACGGATGTGGAGATTTACGCAGAGAGACAATTAATTACTGATTTAATGCGGCTATTCGTTATTTTTGATATGTCATTTAAATTAAGTATGTTAATAAATTAAGGAGAGTGGGGGTTTTTTTTTGTTGCAAAAATTAATGCCGTCGTAAAGATAAAAATGCCCTTGTGTCTAATGAGAAAGGCTTAGGATGCACTGTCGGCAATAATTACGGAGCGAAAACACCGTCGCATGTGACGGAAAATACTCGGAACGCCGCACAAACGAGCCCGAAAAATGCACGCCCAGAATAATTCTTGAACGCGTGGCGGGAACGCGCACATCGAGAAGAGACGACCTCAGATGGAACCGTGATCACTGTGACGAGAACTAAGCAGGCGGTCGGGATGCGATGCCACCAGAAGGAGTGAGACGGAGGGAATTCGACATAATTGCAAAGGAGTGAAGAAACGCGTGCACGGGCGGGCACAGCGACATGGGAGCGAGAGAGAGCGACGCTCTCACGGAGCAGCGGGAAGAATTGGGCAGACGAGCAGACGGCGGCTGGGCGTCTCAGGGGGTTGCTCGAGTCTGACAAAGACAAAGTCGAGCTTTTGGGGCTTGGGTTTGAATCCAGGGTTAAGCCACCTGCGAATAAACTGACTTCTCGTGTGCGGTGAGTTTTATGATTTCAGCAATTTCTCAAAAGGCGTTTTTTAAATGATGTGGGTTCCCTTAATTGAGTATTTCCCAGCTCTCACTGGCCTTGAAGGGGCCCGAGGGTGGGCCGATGTTTAGCACTGCTGGCGATGTGAATTACAGAAGGAATTTTCTTAGCCTCATGACACTGATAGCAAGCTTGTGAATATAAACTTTGATATTAAAAAATCTAAGTCAAGAACATATATGTATGTTTAAATGATCCCGTGAGGAATGGCCATATTTATTATTGCAAAGGCGTAAGGGTGAACGTGTAAAACTAATTTGAAAAAGTTCACGATGCAGAGTGTAAAAACCCTTTATGCACCGGTGGGGAGCTTGTTGAACAATAAAATAAATGAATCTCCATCCTGTCCCTGAACATTCAAGTAACGTGTTATAGTCTCTCGGCTTTTGAGATTCTCAAGTTACATTATCTAGCAGCATCAACACACATTCTCGGCTCTCTTTGCTCTTCTGATTCGCATCAGCAGTGTAAGGTTTGCTAAACAAATACTGCTGGCTATCCATAAATAATTATTGGTATGAATATTACCTCTGAATGACAGCGTTTTGTCAGTGAAAAAAAACATGTAAAAACTCACTTGCGTTATCATCAGGCTACAATGCTATTTTAAGTGTGATGTTGAAATGTTTATTCAGATGGTTTATCCGGCACGGGATTATCCGGCTTCCTACATTATCCAGCGGACCTGGGTCGGTCCGTCAAAACCGGAAAAAACTGCTTCAACGGCTGTAACCGGCCTGGTTACAGCCGTTGAAGCAAACACATGTTGTCGATACACGAGTGGAGTACGTGCATCACCCCATGCAGAGTTTTCGAGATTGGAGTGGTAAGTGCGGTACAGCAAATGTTTTCGTCTATTTGTATGTTTATTTAAGGCAATTTCACATAGTAAACACATTTAAAGCACTAAAAAAACATCTACACAACACTTAAAAACATAATGTTATGCAATAATGTGCAAACATAAGCTATTTTAAATAATGATGTGGTGATTATCCGGCGTTTTTGAAAATTTGGCGCCCCCTTCCCCATGAAGCCACTGGATAATCGATGATCTATTGTCGTGGGACAAGGCTTTTAAAGAGAGAACCAATTAACTGTCGAACTCCCGATACAGGCAACCATCAGCTATCTATTCATTATTTACGGTCTGGATTTGTGTTTAAATAATTTTTTTGCAGAAATATGAACATTTTTTAATATTCCCAGAATGGCATATGTATCCTTAAATTAGGAATTACAGTAATGTGGAAAATGATGTTAAATGTGCAGGTCATTTTGTCAAGTTTGTCGTCTTGTGAGCCTTATTTAACCAGCCTGACCCTGCTGACGAGACCCAAAAGGTCAAGACTGGCCCGGAGTTTGTTGGCTTAAACACACGCTGATGGGTAATATTGGTCTATAAAGGCAGTAGGTCAGTGACTAGATAATATTTACATTTGTACGTGGAGACAAAGAACAGAGTTCTGCTAATATATGCTTCTACGCATGATTGATGTTGCTTTGAGCCTCAACCAGCTACAGTTTGAACACATCTGTATGCGTGCGATTGTGTTTTGTAACATTACAAAATCCACCCTCATATATTTACAAATAAGAGTCACCGTTGGAGTTTTCACAAAGTGGCACCCGGAGCTAGTATGAATTGATATGGTTTGCTTGTTCAATAATCGCATGCCAAAAACATATTCATACGAATGTGAAGATGTTGTAATAATGTATAGTGAGCATGCCAGTATTTTTGACTTTCCTTCCGGGATAAATAAAGCGTGCGAAGATGAAACCATATAATTGGGTAATTTTTGGGCCTAAAACGGAACCTGAAATGTGGTAATGACACACAACTCAACGCGAATCAGCCTCCACTCAACACGCAGTGCCACTGCACCCCCCAGAGCTGCTCTCTTTTTAATGAGCGTCAATGTCATAAATACGTAATGTGTGCTGTTGGGTCCACATTTGTAACATTTTACGGCATGTTTGTAAAGAGAGCGCTCCGGTGGCTATGTCCATAAAAATAACAAATTTTAGAGTTGGCAATACTCCATCAAAGCAAAGTTTGGCAACATTACTGGATTAAAGACATCAACATTTCACAATTTGTTTTATGAGCAGCCATCCAGGACTGGGCTGAGACCATCACACCCTCTTTACGTGAAAACTGGATTTCAAACTCATTTATTAATGCCGGTTCTCTGCCCGGATACATAACATTAGCCCCCTGAGTCATTCAAACATTTCAATTATGGAATTTTACAACGACAAAAATCTTCAGAATGTGAGAATGTATGTGCACTCTGTTGACAAGAGCCTTTGGCAATTGTATCCTGAGATTATGTAACCATCCTCCATTCCAACTTTGGTCGCACCATTCTAAATCTGCTTTTAAGTCGGGCCTATGAACGTGGTGCTTCCAGAAGTGATGTTCAGTCATCAGTCATAGCATGGTCGATGAGAAGAGTGTCTGTGGCCTGAATAACATGCATAGGAGGCATGATATTCAGACTTGAACATTGCAGGTTTAAGATTTTCAGATTGTAAGGACAATTTAATATATTTTTTTTATTATCAGATTGATTTTATTTACGTTATGTAACATGAAACGCATCTTCGTGCTCACAAAAGTCATGTCACCCGATGCAACAGCACATCAATTTTGGTGGGAAAAGCATGGAAGGTTGCGTAATGTAAGTGATTTTATTTGTTGCGAGGTCATAACACCGAGGTCAGTCGGAAACCAAATATGTGTTTCATTAATCTAAATGTTAAATTTAGTGCCAGTGGTATGATGAATCCAAAAACTCGTGAGCACATCGCTAGTACATACTATAAGGACCTGTTACAACCAAAAGTGAATATAAAGACATGAAAAGGGGGTCAGAGGGCAGGCTTGTGTTAGGGTTGCGGTTAGTAGTGGAGCTCGTTTAAGTGGCTGTGTGGGCAGCTTGTTTGGGGGTAGCGGTAGGGTCTGATTTACCTCGTGTGCTTCACTCCATAACCGTTTGACTCCCTGTCCATTACCATGTAAGCCCGTTTCATTGTTTACAGTGCCCTGGAGTGTTTGCTTGGTAAAGGTTGGGTGTGAATGTGTGCCACCGTATTTTTGTCGAATATAAATGAGATTACACGAAAGATCCTCGATGAATAAATACGAATTTCAACAGATATTAACAATGGAAGTCATCTTCTTGGTTCTTTCGGTAAAGTCACGTAGAAGGGAAGTAATAAAATAATAAAAATAAAACAATTAAATAGAATAAAACATTTTTTATTATGTTTTATTTTTATTATTTTATTACTTCCCTTCTACGTGACTTTACCGAAAAATAAAACATAATAAAAAAAATTCTTCTATTTAATTGTTTTATTTTTATTATTTTATTACTTCCCTTCTACGTGACTTTACCGAAAGAACCAAGAAGATGAATCCCTGCAGTCACGAAAGCTTTAAATCGAAAAATGGAAGTCACAATGAGCGTGTAAGCAGTCTGAATGTCGTTTGAATACTATGTTTATAATGGGGTGCACAATGCTTTTTAAAATCAAAGTGAAAATAAGATGATGCTTTTATTTGTTGGTGGCCGCGAGCTCACAGATGCAATCTGTGTAGAGCACAATTACTGTTGGCCTTCCACAAAGCGGAACTTTATTGACAGTTGAGGGATGATGAGCAGAAATTGAACTCCTGCCCTCGTGCTATGAGTGGAGCGTTTGAACCGCAGCGCCAGCCAGCTGTATCATGAGTTGTGCTTTTCACATTTTTATTTTTTACAATGACAAACTAATGGCATATTTGCCCCAAATGCATATTATAAATTGTAGTCATATTTCCTGCCTCCAGGTAAATGAGATCATTGTGCCACAATACAGAGGAAATGATAATTTGTTTTTAATTGCATTAAGATTTAATGAGCATGCAGAGTGCAATTTCTCACTGTCAACATGAAGCTTATTGCTCTTTAGTTCTTTCGGTAAAGTCACGTAGAAATAAAATAAAATAAATAATAGAATACGACGTTTCGATTGTAACACAAGCAACCATCATCAGGTGTGAATGAATTGTAAGAACGTGATTAACCAGGTAAAGTGTTAATTGCTGTGTTAGCCGACTCTCTGTGTTGCATTGCATTACATTTCTAATCTTGATTTGAAGCTTTCGTGATTGCAGGAATACATACTCTCTGGTTCATTCGGTAAAGTCACGTAGATAGAATACAAATTTAACATTTCTAAGTTTACTAGCTTTGTTTTCTCAAACTTCCAATTTCTCTCCCCCTGCTGCTCTCATTGACATGCTAATTTCTCCCCCCCCCTCTATATATAATGTTTCGTCACAGAGGCGTTGTTTCTCTGTGTCTCTGTGTGTGTCTCTCTATGTCTCTCTCTCTCTGAGTGTCTCTCTCTGTGTTTGTCTCTCTCTGTGTGTCTCTCTCTCTGTGTGTTTGTCTCTCTCTCTGTCTCTCTCTCTCTGTGTGTGCCTCTCTCCGTGTCTGTGTTTGTCTCTCTGTGTATGTGTCTCTCTCCGAGCTTGCATTCATTCACACCTGATGACGGTTGCTTGTGTTGCAATCGAAACGTCGTATTCTATTATTGATTTTCTTTTCTTTCTGCGTGACTTTACCAAAATAATCAAAGAGTAATGCCTGCAGTCACGAAAGCTTCAAATCAAGTATGAACCTTATTGTTATAACGTTTTGGCCGAACATAGAGCAGTGTTTACCCTCTAGAGGCACACGTTCTCGTGCAATAGCCGTGTGGAACCTTTCCTTACTGAGGGCCGAATGAGTCTACAAATACCTTAGACGGCCACAAAGTAATACGCACTTGAAGTCACATCTGTCACCGCAAGAGGCCCCTGAAGTGAAAGGCGTGACTGAGTGCACTACAATTAAAACACACATCACTGCCAGGTTAAATATACCCCCATTTGGTACCCGTTTAGTGTGGAGAAGATGCTTGAAGTAATGAACAGATATTGTTTGCCAGTTGGTTTCAGGTGGGCCTCACGTGTCCATGTTACCACGTGACATTAATGTGTGGGCCAGTGCCTTATGTTCCCCAGGATCCAATTGACTCAAATTTATGAAAAAATAAGAATAGGTTTTACCCTCTCTGGCAATAAATAAGGTGTTAAAATGTTCAAACACCAAATAGAAACATTTTGCAAGGATTAATGTCTGCATTTACCACACATACTTGTGGTGAACGTGCAACCCTGTTTTATTGCCAGAAAGGGTAAAATCGACTCTGATGTTTTCATACTTTTGTAGTGAGTCCAACTGAGTCACAGATGTTGTTCCTTTTAGAGGCAACACATTTATTTGTAACACATAACAAAAGGGGTAACTGCCCCTTCACCAGATACAGCCTAGGATGGTGACCACCCAGCTAACTACTCTATACAGAGGAGTTACTGCTACGAAGAGTCGGACCCTCACTCGTGTCCGCAACCACGTGGTTGCCTCGTAGGACGAAGAGCCTCAGCCTGAGACGTAGAGCTTCCTGCTTCCAGCGTGTTGAGCTTCCAGCTTGTAGACGTAGAGCTTCCAGCTTATAGAGCGCAGTGACCCCGGTCCCTCTCAGGGACCCATCTTATATCCCCCTACGGTTGGGGCTGCTCCGCCCTTGGCCCCGCCCGCCTTCTCGAGCATTCTCGTTCCCTCTCGGTTCTTCTCAAGAACTCTCCCCAGACACGTGATCACCCCCTAGTCCCCACCCCCCCCCCCCAACCTGGTGGCCTCTATATGGACACTCCGGATCACGTGTCTGCCGGGTCAACCAGAGTGCCATGGCCTGGGGCAACCCTGCAACTGGGCTGACACTCTCCCACTCCCCCTGGTGGGAGCCCCCACTGCACGCTATGCGTGGTGCACGCGCTATCTCAGCTCACGCCAAGCCCCGCTAGGGCTGGTACTAACATCCGCTCACAGGGTGTATGCGATGACGGTGCATCGCGTGGCATGGCCCTCTCAGGCCGGCACCATAAGTGACATCCCCGATGTCACTACACTTTTATACTGGCAAAGAAAGGTCCCATGTTGACTCAAATGTGTTGGTCATCATCACTCATACTATGATGGAGCAAGTGTGCGTTTGTTATACTGTAAAGACATTTTTCTAAAGCCCAGTTTAACATTTGAAAAACATATCTATTCACTTAAGTACAGTATTGATCTTATGCATTTTTTTAAGTCAGTAAAATTTTTTATTGAAAATTTTAGAAACATTACATCCGGCTGACGACAGTCATATTTGCGACACAAGTTTACAATGTCTGTGCAAGGTCACCATGGATCGACAGAAACTTCAATTCCCACCCATCCTCCAACACGACTCTCACAACACATTTTGAATAGTGATGTTTCAAAAATTCAAGTCACTTGAGCAGAGATAGAAAGACGATAAGGTAAGAAAACATTATTGTAAACATTTATTTAAGAATATTCGTGTCAATTTCGGTAAAAAGATCAGTAATGTACTGTACACTTAACAGTCGTGGCCTATCGATGTATATACTTGGGTAATATTCTAACGTGATACGGCATTAACAATAGTTAACACAGTCGAGGTTCATTCAGCTCATCATCGCCATGGGGTTTAAAAATGTATACCACTTTGTGGTAAGTCACCAGTAGTTATTTAGGGGCACTGATGTCAGAATATCCATCACTGGCTTCGGGCCACCAGAGCAGACGAGCGCCACCGGATGAACACGCGTTGGGGACAATTTTACTTTTTCCCTTTGCAGGTGGCAACGAGGATTGTGCACTGCTATACTATGAACCCAGAGCCACCTGAGTTAAATTCCTGGATACGGCTAACACCAGTGGTGAGTGTTTTTTCCTGGATTTTTCTGTTGTGTGTAGTCACTTTAAGATGTTTCTTGTTCATGGTTTTGTTTGTTGCGGTTGCACCCAAGTCAAGAGCCGCATGGCTCACAGGGTTATCTATATATATGTGGTACATTAGGAATGGATCACTCTTTTAATTATGTCCTTGTGCAGCAAGGGAGTAAAGTGTGGTTCTGTGAAAGTCCTGATGTGCTGTGCCAGTGCATAAATGCATGTGTGTACAGCAGCATGTGATGACTGAGTTAGGCCTGTAGGTGGCTGGCAGGGTTATTGAATAACCGCACTTGGACACCAGTCACATGCTTAATGGCGACTCGGAAAAATTACTGTTGGTAACACACGTGCTGTTGCATTTTACAGGTAAAGGACCCAAAGGTTGTTTTTGATCGTTATATAAATGTTCTAGACTTGTTATAGACTTTAAGCTTGGCTTTGACTTGTTCGTTTGTGATATATGCAATTAGAGGCGTTTAAGCACTGCATTGTAAAGGGATGACGCACTGTAATTACTTACTGTCATTGTAATTCTCTAACTCTAATACTGTTTAGTCTATAACCATGCCCATGTACCCAGAGTATGACTACTTGCAATGCTATTGAGAATAGAACACATGTAAAGTAGTAAGCTGTACAATTGTGATATACAGTACGTATATTGTACACATACAGTACATATAATGGGTGTAAGATACCGATATAAGTGGATGGTATAGATAGACATACAGCTTAGGATTAAAGAAATATTCGAACAGTGATGTGCAAATGTGATTGTCAAAGACAAAGATGGTTTTTCAGTAGTAGAATTGGGTTTAAGAGAAAACTGTTAATGAATAACCGCACGTGTATACGAGTCACATGGTTAATGGCGACTCGGAAGAATTACTGTTTGTAACACACGTGCTGTTGCATTTTACAGAGTGACGGTGCTGTTCTTCACAAGATTGCTATTAACCACAATAAATAAATGTGCTTGCCCTCGATTTGAAGCACCTGCCCACGTCCTTCATTTCGAGTGTGCAACATATATAAAAGGGACATTTGTGAATATGTGTGTCTGTTCGAAATGTTTAGCATACTTCCCGACATGCAACAAACTTGAAATTTGTCATGTGGGTAGTTTCCAGACTGTACACAATGCAAAAAGTATAAAAATAGACTTTTGTATTTTGGGGGGCGGGGGGGGGCGCAATAATGGATATATTTTGCACGGCAAGTGATCGGTGACGTCACATCTGTGATGTCACCCACATGCGGCAGCGTCACGCAGTGTGCCTGCTGACATCACGCATCCCCCCCCCCACCCTCCGCGTGGGCCTTGTATTAATCTAAGACAAGAATCTTGATTTGAAGCTTTCGTGACTTCAGGAATCCATACTCTTTGGTTCTTTCGGTAAAGTCACATAGGTAGAAAAAGTAATAGATCACGAAATTTCGATCGCAACACAAGCAATCGCTGAAGCAGTTTTTTTTCTTGCTGTGGTTGTCCCACCTGATGACGATTGCTTGTGTTGCGACTGAAACGTCGTGATCTATTACTTTTTCTACCTACGAGACTTTACCGGAAGAACCAAAGAGTGCCAAGACAAGAATCCAAGTCTCGCGCGAAGCCGGCTAGTAAAGCCAGCACCTAATAAATGAAACTGAAAACTGAAACTAACCCACACTGATCAGCAAGAATTGCGGTCAAAACTTCTCATGACCACCACAATGTGGTGTGATCTTCATCCAGCAGTGGGTTGACAAGGGCTGCCCGCCATCGCTATACAGAACGGATACATCTCTGAATGCAGGGTGCTCCTGAAGAGACTTGTGACTCAGTCTGCACTCGAATCAAGAAATATACACCGACATGTGTACGTGTAAGTGGGTGTGCACTGGATTCACACAGACACAGCATACACACACATGTAGTACAATATAAATGGGCTTTGTTTATAAGGTACCTGCTAACTATCAGTTCAATATTGATTGTGGCCAGTAAGTGGCTGGAGGGCCCTTGAGTACCACGTGGTGACACTGCCCTGGCACCAACCACGTGGTGACACCACCCTGGCACCCACACCAACCACGTGGTGGCTGAGCGGGTCGGTGCAAAGGGCACATTGATGGATTCACAGGTCAGGGACCCTTACTTTGTTCAGATAATTCTAGATTGGTCAATAACATTCTTCTAGACATGACGTGGGGAACAGGTTTGATTGAACACAGATTTGCGTTGGCAATGTGTTTAGAGTGAGTGCATTGAGCAGTGTATGGACTGTGTTTGATCACTGCAATGGTTGAGGTGATTGTCATGAACCTGGAGACTTATAATGTACATCATTGTTGATTTAGCTTCAATAACATTGTACGTGGCCATGCACCCAGATTACAAATGTCGCGGTATTCTGAGGGGAATGTCCCCTACTAAGTTGTACATTGATTTAAATGACAGGAATACGATTCAAGGTGGAATGTGCATATCGGTGAATGTTACATATTTTTTCGTGTTGTTTAAAGTTCATTACTGAAGTGCATTGGTAATGGATGCGTGCAATTAACTTGGTTTATCAGTTCGTGGAATTGCTTACGATGGAGAGTTGTTTAGCAGTAAGCTGGTGCTGTGTTGCACAGTAGCCACAAGGCTAATGGAGGCCTGACGAAGGCCAACTCAGTGCACACAATGCCTGTAGTACGTGTTGTTCTATGTTACACACAGCACACATGTACACAGTTAACACACACAGCACATATGCACACAGTTAACACACATCACACATGCACCATCAGCAATTGCTTTGCACCGTCAGCAATTGCTTTGCATATGCAGTACAGTAGTCATAATATAATAAAGTGTATAATGTGCACCTGTGTGGTGCAGCATTCCAGTTTGAGCTCATTAATTATCTGAAAATTTCCTTCAGATAAGAGGAATTGAGAGGCAATATAATCCTATAATCCTATAATCCCCAATCATTCGTAGCCTCTTTTACACCATGGTTTACTGTTGGAAAATACACCACTACTCCTATTATCCACGATTATTTTTCAGATAAAATTAGTTGACTGTAAAATTCATATTATCCGCCCTTTTAGTCGCTTTATTTTTTATTAACTGCTTAGTTTTCACAGAATTGGGCTATTTTACTGCTTGCGTAATGCTAATTGAATAATTTTCAGTTGCATTTTTAGCATTGGGATGTTTGGCCAATTCCATTAAAATTCTACGTGTTTTAGCGATGGGAGGAAACCGGAAGAGGCTGATGGAAACCCATGCAGAACAGGAGGGAAACATGCAATCTCCACGCAGAAAGAATCGATCCCAGGCTCATGTTGCTGTGGGGCACGAGTGTAACCACTGCACCACCGTGCCCCCCCCCCCTGTTGTTACCGAGTGAACATCTCTGAAGGGGTGATGGAGCGCCAAAGGTGTGTGCTGATATTGAGAGGGGGCTATGGGAATGAAACGAGTCAATGGCTGAGGAAAGAATGAAGACCTTGAATCTGGACGGACAACCAGGTTGAGGGAATTCATAACAGTAGCAGCAGCAGAGGAGGAGTGACCTACCACAGTTTGAAGGTTTCACCTAGAGGCCTAGGTTGTAGCAAAGTGAATAAACAGGAAATAAATGATATGAGAGGCGTAGGCCTGAAGAAAGTATACAAGTGAGAATATACATAACATGGCAAAGTTACATGCGTTGTTTAGTGTTGAAAAATATCAGTTCTAAATATTACATTTGTGTGTGTTTGCATTGCAACATTGAAACTGGTGAGCATTTTTTTCACATCAGGGCCGTCTGTCCTTGACAACGCTCATGTGAATTCCTTTCGATCAATCACAGCGCCGTCAAACCCATATTACCTCATTCCAGTGAATCAGAGATATCGACTTTGGACAGACGGACTGATGGATGGACATTTGATTTCATACGCAGTTAAATATTCTCTTGGCCTAAGCTGTGTGCAGCTGTGAAGCATGACTTGTCTGGATTTTAGATTCCTACTTCACATGAGCATTCCACCCTGTCAATATATAGTAATTTCAAAGGTAAATTCAAGTGAATATGCTTTCATGGATCATAAAGAGGGAAGGGCCTGTTTAATACAAAATATTATAATGTGTAATTCCCTTCACCAGTTTTTTTAATCTCCCACCGCTTCGGCAAGTCACTTGTGGTGCGGTAAAATGTGGGTACTGCCACATCTCTTAAGATGCCTGGCCAGTGTGAATGAGTAGGCCAAATGCTCTAACGTTTTTGCTTTTACCCTTTTCCCACTACCAATGGCTGTCAGGATCAATGTTTTCCTGGAGCATTTCCTGAGGCAACAAAACACTTAAAAATTTTACTTTTACAAGTCTCATCAGCCAGGCACGGCCCATTTGAAGATTGCTCTTGTTTGGTTGGTTTTACAACCCTTCCATCAACACCACGGGCCCTTCAGTGCAGAGCAGCACAGCAGTCTGCGTGCTGTTGTTTAGCAGGCTACTCATGACGTAGCTGATTTCGTGTAAGAAATGGACCCTTCCCAGTGTGTTTATTTATTGTTACCCATAATCCAAATCACCTGGAATGACCAAAACCACCCAGAATGCACCCTAATCTTATTAGACCTTAGACACTAAGGCAGGGTTGTGCCTGGATAGTGTCTGAATGGGTGACCACCATGCATGAAAGGTGTTAGAGGCTGTAGAGTTACATAGAGCAAAGTTCAGCAAAGCCACTTTTCTACTGCACATTTATGCTCACACACCGATGCTCCCTGCTCTCACCAACCCACACTGACAAGCACGATCAAGTATGGTCAAATAACCCCCACGACCCGCGCGGTGTGTGGAAGCCTTCCTTCAGCACTGGCTTGCTAAAGAGCGATACGCATCTACCCACCCAGGCAGCGCAACTTTTGGAAGAAGAAGTGAAGGTTTTAAACAATTGTGATTTGTATTTTAGTCATTTTACCTGAAGGTTTTTTCTCCAATATTTGATTTTGCCCTCGGCACCACCACTCAATGGCTTATTCCTGTAAACTATGCCACAGGCTTTGTAATGCCCACATACCAATCTACAGTTCCCGTGGTTAGTCTTTCTATCTCATGCCATCCCCATGACCGAGGGTCGATATCCATGGCACACTTTCTATCTTTCGGTTTTCAGCAGCTCTTATGGAGAGTCCCGTCCCACTGCTCATATTGTCCAACCATCGACATACACAGAGACCCATAGACTCACTCAGAGGTCCATAAATCACACAGAGCTCCATTTACTCCCATAAGGGACCATAGACTCATATAGAGATCCAGAGACTCGCTGTCCTCATTATCCCACCAATTGAACAGTTTCCTTCTTTGTCCCTTTCATTCCATTTTCCCAGCTGTGGCCCTCCTAAAATATATCTATATATATATGCCACCATCCTCATCAAATTTCTCAGTAATTCCTGCTTGTGGTCATTCTATCTCGGCACATTTTCATTGTTCTTATCACACCAGCGACCTCTAGCCCTCGGAAGCTGCCTCGCCGCTGCAGGATATGCAACGTTGGCCCCTGGAACAGACCGGCCTGGTGGCGAGCGCACAAACCGCAGGGCCACGGAGCCACCTATAACACTAAATACCACGACCACAATTAGAATTAAACACAAAAGCACACCCGGTTGCCGCACTGCCACAAAATGATTTGCGGATGAAATATTTCATTGAGAGAGAGAGGAGCAGGCGGTCTCGGAGGAAGGGTCGCCTATTGAGCCAATGCAGCACTCTTTAATGGACACGATACATCACCGGCGACATCTCTCATACATGCCGAAACAATGAGGCCTTGGCCCCCCCACAACTCTGATTTCCAGGTCCCACATGCGCTCAGGTGACCACAGAGGTCAGCTAATTGCCAGCGCGCAGATATGATCACAAATAGAATTTGTTGCGTTGGCGGCCGCAATGATATTTAAGCTGTCACGCCAGCCCGCCTGCCCGTTATGGGACCCATTAATCACGAGAGACGGGAGTAGGCGGGACGGTGGAGGCGTTGCGGCGGGGGTCCCAAGCTCATCGCTCGTTGGGGGGAGCCTTTCCTTTCTTCTGCCCTGATCCCTTCGCGCGCTGCCCAGCGCAAGAAGCCCACGGGCGCAGCGGACAAGCCCCGAAGGAATTGACCGGCAGTTAATAATTTTAATCCGTGTCATTGATTGCTGTGCCCTGCCAGGGTGGGCTCACTTTAACTACGGAGCGGCGCGCCACGTGGACGCGCAGTGCCCAGCTGCTGGACCTCTCCGCTTATGGGAGGTCACGTCTCGTAGCAGGGGTGGAGGAAGCAGCGGGCCGAGCGGAGCTGCCCTAATAGGAAGCCGTTCGTAATTCATGCAGAGTCCTTGCCTAATGATCAATTAATAGTTGGGCCTTGAATGTGTATGTATGTCTGTTTTTTATTCTATTTGTGTGCACTTTGTGGAAGAGCAGTGGCACTGTGGTTTGTGCACTGTGCCATGATCCCAGCAACCTTGGTGCCTTAGCCAATCCCAGGTCTCGCCTAGGTCGACTCAGCCTTAAATTAATGCCCAGAGTGCTGTCTAAATATCATCATTGGGGACAAAATACAATCAGGCGTGGTACTGGACACACCACCCACTCGTGTGCTATTCTGGCCTTAATAGGTGCTCGCTAACAGCATTTACCTCTTAAATATAAAAGGCTAAACGGGAGATATTTCTGTTTTGTATACAGAGAATATAAATCTGCAAAGCCCAAGTCATCCTGGTTCTGCACAGATTTTTTCCGCTGTATTTGTATTCGCATAACATGAATTTAATTATTTTAGGCAAACTTTATTTACACCCATGTGACAACCCATGTGAATAAAAGTTCTCTTGTACAATTAACATTAACATTACAGTAATAAATGTAAATAACAGTTATAACATTGCTGTACCATAATACATGGAGGAAAAACCTATTCTCAAGAAACATAGACATTAGATGTCACGCTTGCCTGCTCCGGACTCCAAAACAATTACATCTATAAACCATTAGGGACTTCATGCGAATGTCCCCATATTAGTATGCATGGGGTATGTATTAAAAAAAACATGCATTGCTATTCCAACAAAACATGGAAAATCGTGAGCATCAGCCACTGTCTGTACACTGTTGGATGAAGGTCTCATGGTTTCCGTGATGCCACGATCTTTGTCATTCCTGCACGTGATCTCATTGCTCCATCTCCACAGTGGTTGTCGGTTTGTTCCCTTCTTTGCCTGCCATTCCATCACCGGTCTTGACCATCGGCTGCCATCACCTCTCTTCACGGTCAATTCTACGGCTCTGCTCTGTGCGCTGATTCACACACGTTTCTTCTGCTTGCTTGCACAATACAAATATCAGATAATTTCTTTCAGCCTTAAATATCTACTTGTGCAGGTTACATTTATGTTACAACGGACTTAGACTGCCATCCAGAACTTATCCCTCATCAGTTAGCAACCCGCAGTATTCGATGTCACAGTTCTTGCAAGTTCCTGGATGTCCTCAGAAGAGCCACCTAAAAAAAAACATCAATGTAAATAAAACACTGGCTTAGTCGTAAAATCATAATAACCCGAAAACTCTGCGGCCTAATCCTTATTGCCCTAAATTACCTTGTGGGCGTAGTCACAATCACGAGACGAGCGGCAGCGATTTTGTGTGAATTTATTCCTCGTGTGATTGATGCTGTGATGATGTCTTAATAACAATAATCGCCTCATTTCTAACGCGGTAATCATGGATTTGATCACCGGAGAGCACATTCAATTAATACGACTGTAAATTCACATCGATGGTATATCGTAAACATTTTATAAGCAAGTAATAAAAACAATATGGACCTAATTCCATCTTATTAAACTGATGCCACCGGCTTGCGTTCTTCAGGGAAGACCTCTGTTTTATCGGCCTGTGTTGGCTGTCCTGAGGGGGCAGTCGGATTGGTTGGTAAAGAGTCGTTTGGAGCAGCACTGTTACATGGGTGACACCTTCACAACGCAATGTTCGTGAAGGTGCCACATTGTAAAGCACCATTCCTAACTGGACACGTCACAAAATTAAGGACAATAACACACCTGCTTCACGTATCTGTCCCTGCACGTGAAACGTCAAATCGTGTTTGACACATCCCATCAGCCGTGAAGGAAACGTATTCTCTCGTGATTTAATATGTTTTGTATATTCGGCTGTTGTGTATTAGATCATTTTGCATCATCCAGGACCCATGTTTAGCAGAGAGGGTCCTTGCCTATAAACATTTGGCAATTCACCAGGATTCGTTCAAGCAAACCAGACTCTGCTGATGAACCAAACTGCACATAGGGCCGCACATCAAAGAATAAGCAACAATATAAAGGAGACGGGGGGTAAACACAAAAACAAGACAAATATAGTAATTTTGAGAATTAAAATTACGGGGGGTCAATCATTAAACGACGAGTTATACTGACAGAAGGTCGTGAGTTCAAATCCTCATCAGAGCTCAACTCATCACGGAAAGTGTGGAAGAGGTCCTGCGAAAAATCCCATTCCAGGCACACTGCTCCGTGAGATTTCCAGATGGATTCTTTATCTCATAATAACGTTGGAATACATTGGGGAAAGATAAGCCAAATAACCAAAACAGATCAACACAAGCTTGTTCTGTGGTTAAAATTGACCTGCAATAGAAATGTGGAATTTTAACCACTATCTCGGGGCTGTGTATAAATAAATGAGCACTGCCCATTACTCTGCTGTTTTGTGCAATCGAACAATAATGTTTAAACGTGTTTTTAAAGTTGGTGTATGTATTTTTTGAGGCAGTCTGAACATGGATCAAAAAGCAACCCATTTTAAATGTCCACATGAACAATACAACAACAAAAATGGAATTTGTTTCCCTCCTCCGGTTTTTTTAAATCGTCTTGGGCGACGTGGGAATGGAGCAGCCAAATCAGCGTGGACCACCCTCTGCATTGCACATTAACCCTTTGTCCGGTTGAACGAGGCACTTTGTGTGTCGCTTGATCCATTCGATTAGCACGGTTGGCTACGTACGGTGCAAAAGAAGCTCAGTATTTATTCAAAATTACATAAATCATCAGGCAATCCTCCCACTTCCCATATCTGCCTTCTAACATACAACATATCTCTTCCGCGTCTTATCCTATCATATTTTTTTATTTACACGCGGGAGGCATAGGTTTAATCTCCTTATTTCATTTCGTTTTAAACTCCACAACGACGCTCGTGAGTTTTGTGTTGCTGCATCTAGAATCGGCGTTGACGGCGGCAAGGGGCCTCGGGATGCTAATGCTGCCTGCGTGCGTGCCGCAGACCCCGAGCACAGAGCCAGAATTTGCATCTCGGCAGCCGCGTGTGATAAAAGGCTGTCTCGGGTGACTCGAGTTGATTGATATACCCAGCTCGGCAATAATGAATGCACAATACTCCTTATAAATTTGCTATTTCAATTATGCATGACTAGCCAGCCTGTTTCTATTTGTCAAAAAGTCAACAAAAGTGTTGCCTTGTTCGAATCGAGCCGTGCTCGTTGGCAACCCTGAGCCAGTGCTGGAAATTACCCATTCTCATGGCAGACGCCAGTTTGTCCATGGAACAACCACTGTCGGTGCTCCTGTTCGCAGCCACGGTGGGACGATGGGGGAAGAGTCGTGGGACGATGGGATTTTATCTGGCCGCCATCCAAATGCGCGAGTCAAGTGCTCTCACCGCCGCACCACTCGACAGATATTTCTCCACGTGGAGTCGAGCTGGGACGATTGATTAATTGAGTTGAATAGTTGACGGTGAATCGTCATCGACCACCTTGCTTGTGGTCCATGACTTGGGCCCCTTTAAAAATGACAGCCGCCTCAACATCCTGCATCGCGAAGACAGTCAAACATACCACAAACCCATTTCAGCATGATGTGGCTCCACCTCCCATCCAGCGGCACATGGGGGTAGAGTCGTGACTGTTTTTGCAACAATTTTCATATCTGACAGGTCGCGTAGCCAAACCATTCTCCGGCAGAGTAATCCATCACTTCAATAATTGGATATCCCAGTTCTCGTGTGGCTCAACCGTACGCTGGAAGAGAGACAGGGAAGCCCACGTTAAACAGCACGTAGGGACGCAATGCGTGTTGCGTAAAGCAAGCCAGCTGAAGAGAAGCCACGGAGAAGCAGTGCTGTGTTGTCTTGTTGGTCACTCGCCAATGCAACATCACTTCGCTATGAGAGTGTGTGTGTGTGTGAATGCAAACCAGAATAAATGTTCCTTAACCTTTGCCTTGACTCGCGTCTCACAACGGGACGCAATTAGGCACACGCATACATTACTTGGGAGGCTTTCTGAAAATAATCAATCTGTTTGGAGCACCTCATTGCGGAGGTGCATTAAAGGTGGCGGGCTGTATTTACATGGCTATTGTGGCGCGGATTTTTCTCCAGCCTCCGCCGCTGTTGGGAAATACGCGGACACAATGATGCTCATAGGAGCACGCTCATTGTTCCATCAATCAGCCTCAGTGTTCATGAATCTCTCCCACTGCAAAATAGCCCTGCCGCCGCGTATGACACTCGCACAAAAACGCAATAGGACTGTAGTGTGCGATACCTGTTTAGAATGTGTTCGAACAAAGAAATCAGGCGTCTGCCTTCACGATTTTAAAAGGCATCATCTGTCAGTGTATAAAGCTTACTCTTGAAATGCGACTGAAGCCTCGCTGAATTGTGTTTGGTATTTAATCAGGTAAGGTGCACTATGTTGATGGCCATTGTCTCATTCATTCTCTCTTTGCATCGGAGACGCAGCCGGAGGTCAGCGGCCAAGGGGAAGGCGTACAGGCAGAGTGTTGGTGCTACGAGTGGGCAAGAGCACGTGTTGATTAGGGGACCGCCTTGGGAGATGGCGGCAGGAAAGACGACGAGGCGTGGTGGCATCAACAACATTGGCCATGGTGACCTCTCTGACCTTGAATCTTTGGGAGGAAGTCCTGAGTTGCAGTAGCAATACTATGCAGGAGCGGTTCTATTTTTTAATGACACGCTTTTTATTAACTCACTCTGTCTGTTGTTGTTGTATCCTCAAATCTTGTAACTCAATTTTAACCCACTTCCCAATGTGGTATCGACTGCAAACTTGGTATACTTATGTCATACTGATGACAATACTACATATCATTAAAAAATATTTTAAAACATTATTTTGTATATGTTATGTTTCGGCTTGGCTCTAATTGTCAATGGTAAAGTGACGTTGGATGTAAATCAACACGGTCTCTTACGTTATGGCAAGCTTCGGGGCCACTTCCTGGAGTCGTGGAGTTCTTCCATTGCTAGTACGGTACATTTCATTAAAGCGTGTTCTTTAAAAAGTTTTTTTAAATATGACTTATTAATGTGTAATTTTCTGCGGGCCCATTCACATTTGCCACGTGCGCTGTGGCGACGGACGCGGAATTGTTTGCTTTTCCGAAGCTATCATCTTAAATTTACAGCAAAGAGCTGTTTGTGTATTAATTACTGGACAGTCACGGGAATACATGTACGATAGCGATCCATTCGTATGCTACTTTACTCTCGATGGAGTCACGATGCTCACATTCCATGCAAAGTGGACTCGGCCACATGAACATCACCCAATAATCGTTTGAGTTTCCCAGCTCTCCGAAGGAATGAGAGGAAATTTACGTCCTAAATATTTTAACAACAAAACAAATAGTAAAAATGGCACGTGACGTGGGAGTAATGGTTAAGAGGCACGCCCAGCCCCTAGCGCGATGATGTAAACAATGCCTACGTTCCTGATGACGTTTTAACTGTAACGAGAGCGAAATGACCCAGTAATGCTTCGTGTAATCTTTTACTGATCACAGAGTCACGACTACGGCACACGAGGTGATGGCGTGGCCAAAATGCCTCTCCGCCACATTTGTCTCCCCTCCAGCAGGTGTACCCGTTCTTCGCACGGAAATTCGTAGTTTAGTCCTAGTATATTATATCCATTATTCCCCCCCCCCCCAGCCGCGCATTCGTGCAGGATACACGGCCCACGTGGAGGGTGGGGGGGGGACGCGTGACGTCTGCAGGCACACTGCGTGACGCTGCCGCATGCGGGTGACATCACAGATGTGACGTCATCGTTCACTTGCCGTGCAAAATATCCATTATTGCACCCCCCTCCCCCCTCCCAAAACACAAAAATCTATTTTTATACTTTTTGCATTGTGTACAGTCTGGAAGCTACCCACATGCCAAATTTCAAGTTTGGTGCATGTCGGGAAGTATGCTAAACATCTCGAACAGACACACATTCACATATTTCCCTTTTATCTATATAGATTATACACAGCACCAGTTACTCATTTAAGGTTGAGTCAATGTACAGGAGGCCCAAGACAACTTTTGATCTCAATGGTCACTGATCTTAGCCATGGCTGGGAAACGGACTCAAGTCACCAGTTCATAACAAAGGTTTTTGGTTTAGATCTCCTAAGTATAAATGTGTCGTCACTCTCCACTACCTGACACAGCCAGAAAGGTTTGTCACGTAAACATCGCGCCAATTAGTTACTAGTATAGTCTTCTTGGTTCTTTCGGTAAAGTCACGTAGAAGGGAAATAATAAAATA
>CM025651.2:341468-351547 GCA_014621495.2 Entosphenus tridentatus | reverse complement strand
GCTGTGTCGGGTGGTGGCGGGTTTAACGACACATTTATATATTTCCATGATCAAACCCAAAAACCTGGATTTTGGATCATGTTAGTCGCAAAAGCCTACGTGTTAAACGAGGTGGGGTTATGTTGTTGTGTGTGTGTAGGCTAAAGACATATATCCCCCATTCAGCCCTATTGACTGTCGGGGCAAGCGAGCACCGACGGAGACTGGCACCCAGCCTGTCACCCAGCCTGGCACCCAGCCCGGCACCCAGTCCCGTACCCAGCCCGGCACCCAGCCTGGCACCCAGCCAGGCACCCAGCCCGGCACCCAGCCCGGCACCCAGCCTGGCACCCAGCCCGGCACCTAGCCTGGCACCCAACCCAGCACCCAGCCCGGCACCCAGACCGGCACCCAGACTGGCACCCAGCCCGACACCTAGCTTGACACCTAGCCTGGCACCCAGCCCGGCACCCAGCCCGGCACCCAGCCTGGCACCCAGCCTGGCACCCAGCCCGGCACCTAGCCTGGCACCCAGCCTGGCACTTAGCCTATCATGGGCGCTCGCCCACCCTTTTGTCTGTGAAACTAAACGTGGACTATTTCCCCGTGTCTCGCTGCGTATACGTGTGGCACGATGCGCTCATTTGAAGCTAGGATTGCGGACGAAGTGATGATATTATCGGTTTTATTTTGCATTCAATCGGGTAGCGAGAATCGTTGATAAAAAAAAAGTCTCGAATCTGCCCCCATGTGTGCCGCTGGACGGGGGGCATTGGCCAGGTCTTGGTGATGTCATCACCATCATCAGCCCCATCACGCCAGGCAGGAAGCCCTGTTTCTGTATCTTAAAAAATATATATATAGTATATTTCTTCGATATGATTGGTGTAATGCTGCTGAAGTGACCCTGAATCTCAAACCCGGACAGGAATTGTTTTGCTTGAACGAACGCTGCAGGATATTATTGGTCGGGAAAGCCAATACCTTTTTGGACAAAAAAACATACGTACGTTTGCTAATGTGTGGAGACACAGACTGAAATTCTGCCGATATTTGCGCTCCCTCGGCAAAAAACGCCTTCCGACTTTGTCGTGCCGCTTGAAGCGTGCGCGGCGCGGGGCGCGATGATGAAGCTGATGATGATGAAGACGAGCGACATTCAGCGGCACTCGCCAATTCGATCCCGCGAGGTTCTCACGAAGGTCATCTATCCTGTACAGTCTGCCAGGTAAGGCTAATGGATGAGTGTGTCGCTTCTCAACGCTGGCTTGCGCGCGGCATTTTCAATATGCTGAGCGGTATTGCTAAAACGCAATACCGCCCGTGCGGTCTTCCTCGAGTGATTCATGGGAGCGTCTTTGCGGGCGCCTGGGTCAAGGGGCCTTTCCGTCACCTTTGGATTCAACGGAGACTCAAGTATTTTATATTTTTAAAAAATGTAGCAACCTTCACAGCTGTTCATAAGGTTAGTTAGTTGTATATATATAATAAAACAACACAGCTCATTACGCGCTGCTGAAGTGGAATATTGTAAGTGCTAAAAGACAAACTTCTCTCCTAAATCTCCACGTAAACGTTAAACGTCTTTAGTTTATTGCTCGATTGCCTCTCGACGTGCGTTCACCAGCAGCCTTTGTTCAAACAACTAAACTTCGGAGTGCGTTTATAATAAAGCGGTGGTCGATTTCCTCAGGATATATCTACGATTGCGTGTGTGTGTGTGTCACAGTGGTGGGGTGGTTGGTGCATTGACCTCTGACCCCAGTGGCCTGGGTTCAATCCCTTGTCATGTACTCCTATGGCAGGCAATTTGTACCTGAGCCTGACCTGGGCCTCCCCGAGGTCAACGCGGCCTAATTTGGGTTTCTCGTGCAGTGTGTCAACATCAGCACTTGGGAGTCAAAGGTGGTCCATTGCAGAGCGTGTTGGTCGCAACACGCTCTGCAATGTAATGCTCGATTTAATAGGTGCTCGCTAACTAACACCGCCTAAAGCAACATTTCTAAGGCTAAGAGGTCTCTGTGTTTTTTCACAATACTGTGCATATCTCCGTACTATCCACACATTCGCAAATACTCCAGTCACCAATTCAAACTTGATTTGGAGCTTTCGTGACTGCAGGAATTACTATTTGGTAAAGTCACGTAGAAAGAAAAAATAAACTAAATCATAGCCTACGACGTTTCGATTGCAACACAAGCAATCATCATCAGGTACAAATGAAAGAGAAAACAAATCTAGTAAACTTAGAAATATAATGCAATACAACACAAAGAGTCGGCGAACACAACAGTCAACACCCTACCTGGTTGATTATGTTCTTCCAAAGATTGCTAAATTTGACAGAGACAAAACACAGACACGGAGACACACGGAGAGACACACAAGCAGAGAGAGACACAGACAAACAGAGGGAGACACACAACATAGACACACAGAGAGAGACACACACACAGACAAACAGAGACACACACACCATAGACACACAGACAGACACACAAGCAGAGAACGATAACACAGAGACACACAGAGAGACACACACATAGGCACACAGAGAAACACCAATTAATATTTCAATTTGACTCTTAAAATGTTATATAATCCAGTGTAATAAAAATTTGCATTCCTTTGCCAGTCAATTGCTGATGGAGGCCTGCCCCCTATACGAGCAGTGCGAGTTACTAGACAATGCCGGGTCACTGTGGGTTGGAGAACTGATGCGAACTTTGGAAAATAATAAAACTCCGGTCTCTCACGTCACCACGTGGTGCGCCACCACCCCCACTGCCTCGTACACTCAGCGTTGGAATTATTGTAAATATTTTCGCACATTTTTGTTCTAATTCGCAACAGGACTGAAACCATCAACTCCGATTAGCACGGTTGGCTACGTACGGTGCGACAGAAGTTCAACACACACATACATCAACTTGCCTTTCTGCACCACCCAGTTAAATCGCTGCTATCCTGCCATGTGGCTCAGCGGTAGAGTGAGCGGTTCGCAATCAGAAGCTTGCCAGTTCACATCCTGGTCGTGGGGTTTGGATCAGCCCAGCATCCCTACACTGTGCGGGCAGTCAACAGCGCTGGAAGGGTGGATGATCGCGGAGCGTGCCTCGCCTGCGCGACACCGCTCAGATCATCCTACACGCTTGGAAGCCGTTCAGCAGCAGCGAAGGGAGGGCCGTTCCGGCCTCAAATGGAGGCTGCTCACGCCGTCCTCCTGGTGTTTGGGACTCGGCGGAGGTTTCGCTCAGTGCTGATACTGCGCTGCCATGTGACAGGTCACAGCTGCTTCTGGCATTTCAGCGCGCGCACTCCCGAGTCACCACCTCGTGGCCCGCGCGGTGAACCGTGGGCGCATTTTCCTGCTCCACTGGGGATCCACCGCGGCGTTCCGTGCTGGTCCCTTTGGATGGGACACAAAAAAAAACGATCTCGCCTCCCGGGTCTCGCGCGCCCGGCCTCCTTCCCTTTTACGGCCGCGCCGTGATGGATGCGCGGACACCGATCACTGCAGCTGTCGTTTGCTCTCCTAACGATATCGGCGCATGATACGTGCCACTGTCATGCTTTAATGCGTCTCTTGCGCGGGGCGGGCGAGCAGGCGGGGGGAGGGGGCGCGCTCGTGGAACAATATTAATACAGAAGCGCCGGGTCATTTGTAACAAACTGACGGAATGAATGCACGCCGCGTGAGCCAGACGAATCGAAGAGTCGCGGATGATTTTTTTTTGTGTTTAAATGAGCGTAGTGCAGTGCTCGCCCTGTTGGTGGTCCTGAGACTGGGGGGGGGGGGGGGGGTTCCACATTCCGATGACTGGGATTGCTATTTCGAAAAGATGACCAACGTCGCCTTCTCACAGACTGGCACTCATTTCATTGTTCCCGTCGGTGCCTTAAGTTGACGCTCAGCCGAAAATTCTACTCACATCCTTAGTGGTCATACGAAGGAGATTCAATACAAGATTCAAGAGGCGCATTTTTTACCTACGTGACTTTACCGAAAAAACCTACGAATAAGATTCAATACAGTTTTGTTTCAGTAATTTAGGACCCCTTTTTTATTCCTCTGAGCCTGTTGAGATCCACTGGGCTCTCGTCTTGATTCGATGCAAGAACAGTGAAGAACAGCAGAATCGCGAGCGGAGAATGTGGATGTCATGTGATTTTGGACGATGCCACAGTGGAATGGTGAGCACAACGGACTTGCAGTCCAGAGGTCACCGGTTCAATCTCCCGGTGCGGCAGTTGAAACGACGGTACAGGTTTCTTAACTCTCCCTGCCTCTGTTCACCCAGCAGTGTGAATGGGCTCACCGCAGTGGATCGATCTGCCGGTCGCGTGTGGCGGGGTGAAATGTGGGTATACTCCAACTTTCTCTTAAGACGTCTGGCCAGAGCGAAAGTGTCGGCCACATCCCCTGCAGAGGTGCTCTCTGGAGCCCCCTCTATTGGAGGCCCGTCTGCCAATCATTGACGTGGGACATCCGTTGAGATTCAAAGTTACGTAGCAATGTAAGTCACGGCCGAGGATCGACTTGGCTATCATCATCCTCCGCGTTTGATAAATTGAGTATCGGTCTGTGACAAGTCAAACACGGTTTTGTTGGGAGACGGATTCTCCCCCGCGCCACGGGAATGTGGAATTTCCAACACGACCTCAGGGCCACCGAAGGAGATCATTCTTGAGACAGACTCTTGGTTTCGATACGTGTTTGTGTTCCCGTATACAAGCAATGTGGCTCCACCCATGGGCTTCCATTGGGAGGGGGGGGGTCCAGGGGCAAGACATCTGACCAGCATGGAAGAGTAGGCCAAATACCCTCTAGAGCAGGGTCTCTAGAGCTATCTCTAGTGGAGGCCTGATTGGCCAGAGGTGGAGTGAGCGAGCCATCTTCTACATTGCCTGCAGTGGAACAAATCGGCGGGCCGACGCGGTTTGTCCGTGTCTTCAAGACGCGAACCCGTCCCTTGGACGCCGGAGAAATTAAAAATGTTCCTCGGCGCGCCCCAAATCACTGGCGACGTCGCGAACGAGCAGACGACGGCGCTTGTGCCGGGCCCGGCCGCGCGGACGTTTAAAAGCCGGGCCGTGCAGACGGCGTTGCCTCCGCGTGGCTCAGAAGCGTTATTTAATTTTATTTTCTCTGCCAACCCGTCCGTCCGCAGTGACCTCCACGTGGCCAGCACCGGGGCTGCTTTGCTAATTGACGGATGGGCTCCCGCGAGCCGGGCCGACGCTGCCCTTTGTCCCGCGCTCACTGAACCGCAGCGGCAGACGAAATAGCCAATTACCGGTAGCGCCTGACCACACCAGCCTCCCCCCTCCGTGGCGGATACTGTCCAGCTCAGCACGACCCCGGCAGTGTCACGTCCTGGGCAGAAACCGCCGCTTCTGCACCGCCACAATGGAATGCCCGCAGTTTGGTAGAGAAAAGGGAAGGATTGTTAATTTTCATAACTTTCCCAATCAATGGAAATCATGTTGATGATTCATTTCCAGCCCCCTGTCAATTCCACTGCTGGATGAGAGCCTCCCCGCACCGTGTCCATCGTTGGGGTTGTTTGACCATGCTTCATTGGGATGTTATGTGTACTGCTGCTGCTGCTCATGGTAGATCTGACTGCAACAACTTTTTTCCATATATGTTTTAAAGGGATTTACATTCAACAGGAAGACATCTCTGTGACTGCATTTTTACGCATAAGACAAGGACGAACCGCACGGTGAACCCGGCGACCTCAGTCGGATTGCCGACGACTGCTGACATCAGTGGCGATGGATATCTGAGCCGGTCCACTTCGCCACCAACCCGTGCTGACCAGCGCAGTGAAGTACGGTCAGATAACCCGCTTCACGAACACGGACGTGGAGAGGGCTTCACCCATGATGGTGGTCACCCATCCCGGCATTATCCAGGGCCGTCCCTGCTTAGCTTCCACGATGCGACAAGATTAGGCGCGTGGTCCGGATGACTTTGCAATAAAAATCATGGTGTCTCCCCTGCCCATATGAGTAGCACGCATCCCTGTGGCAGTGGTGGAAATTCCACATTCCCATGGCGGCTCCGGTCTCCCCACTGGCAACGTCCCACTGTGTCAAAGAGTGGAAGAGCCTGGATCGAAATTTGAATTCACAATGTTTATGAGAGCGCATCGTGCGCTTTAACCGCAGCGTTACTTACAATTATAATTCACAGTTGTGGTTTTGCCTTGCCTACTTTCGCGCAATCTGTGCCCATTTCACTTGAGGGATCAATGCGTTTACTGCCAGCAAATCAATTTTTACTCTTTTAAGTAATTTCACTGAAGCGGCTACATTTTACTGCACACTTAGACAAGACGGAACAAAGACTCTCCACTTAGCCTGGATGCAATGTTTATGCCAGTACTCTTCCTGAAAACCTGTTAATCTCAGTCATGGCCAACAAAACAGAACTAAAGCTGAAACGCGCAACGAAGAGGAGAGAGAGACTCAGGCTTGAAATTACCCTGAGAGGCAGCGAGAGGAGCAAATGGGTGAGGGAACAAATCTGATTAGTGACCGCGTATTTACTGGTAAGAAAATCACGTGGATCCTGATGTCCCGAAGCTTTTGTGAAACATTGGGACTTTGTCGCGGTTTCATTTGGACGGGGAGCACCATCTCCTCCTCGCACTGGGACGCGTGTGGCGCTGGTGCCACCTTTGCCGGGCACGAGCTGAACCTTTGGAACTGCGGGACGCAAGGATGAGCTTGAGCAAGGCTCCACCTCTCACTTTCAACTCCCGATGCGGGCAAAGCGGGTAGCCACCTGAGTAGTGGGTGGGGCTACCTGAGTAGTGGGTGGGGCTACCTGAGTAGTGGGTGGGGCTACCTGAGTAGTGGGCGGGGCTACCTGAGTAGTGGGCGGGGCTCGTGAATTAATAGGCGGGGCTATGTACAGATGGGCGGGGCTGGCCGTTGGAGTGGCTGCCAGCTCACATGAAGTGTCCTGGTTCAGCCTCCCAGACATTTGGTAGCCTTAAGTTTTAATGGCTCGGTAACATCCAACTGTGTTTGCCAAACATAAACGACAAAGTTGCAATGCTTCACGCACGAAAATTCACCGCGTTTGTAACTCGCAATAGAGTTACTTGCGGGCTAACTGCTCCGTTGAACTTTTAATCTAATTGGTGTGCTCCAGCCATTCCGTTGCGACCCAGTGGCTCGAAGGGGCCCAGGGCTCTCCATCAGGACGCTGCAGGCACAACTCCGTCACTGCGTTCAAGCCCCAAAGCCCTGCGGTGACAAATGAAGTCCCGTCACCTGCAGTGGAGAGGCTGTCTCCTGTGTGCAAATGTGATCAGCCCAGGCAACGGCAAGCCGCGGCATTTCACTGCGTTGATCTTTCTACAAAATGTTTCGTGTTATTTTCTGAGGGAGCCCTGAATACGACAATAAAGTCAACTGATTGCGCACAATGAAAAAATGTGGGAATTGTACGTGTAGTAGATGTACCCAACCTACCACCAAATCACTCGGAATCCGCAAAATCGCACTGCATCTCGGACGCTAAGGCGGTTTCAGTTTGGATGGTGTTTGGCTACCACCATGCAATGGAACGGGGAGGCAGTGTGAAAACATCCGCGGTTGCACTGCACTACGCTCCAACATCGACGCTCCCCACCTTCATCAACCTGCACTGTGGCTGAGTGTGGTCACGTGAGCCCAGGCAGCGCGCACGGTGGTGTGGGAAGGCCCTCATCCGCGCCAGGGGTGGCCCTGGTGAGCCCCGAGGCTCCGCGTGCAAAACACAAAGCGGGGACGGGGGTAGTCTTTAGAAACACAACACGTTTCACTTTACTTCACTAGCAACATTAACGGAGCGCTTATAATTTAATAAGGTCGTTTAGATTTCAAAATTAGCCAATTAATTGTAAGTTTATTGCTAATTAGCGTTTGATGCATTTCTGGACAGGATTGAAAAAGTGGGACACAAGAAATTAGCGCCCCCATTATTGGGGTTCAGTGCGTGCTGGAATTCACTTAAATAGAAGCGGACGGCAAGATCTTGGCAATGCGTCTCAACATCAAGGGAATTTTCTCGTGTGTACAAGACCATTACAATCCCATTGGGTTTCATGTAGCGATGTCACAATACAATTAAGGGATCTATAGATGTCACGCAACACATTTCGCAAGGTGAAATGGTGTAAAGGTTTGGTTATAATTCGGCAGACGTCAACATAAAGATTCCACATTTCAAGATAAATAGCAACATCAAATTTGCTGCCTGCTCAAGCGAGATTCGGGAGGCATCCATCACCGCTGGTGGCACTCAATCTGCAGAGTCAATTCCATCTTCCTATGCCGGGTACCACTAACTGCACTGGACTGTCACTGTTTCCTTCCCACAAAGTGGTTCTCAATTTATCGTCCCCAGAGGGATGATGAGCTGTTGGCGCTCAGCTAGGATTTGAGGTCCAACAATGATCCCTCTGTGAGTTGGACATCCTGCATCAGCACCATAAACTTCATGGACAAATTTGGAGAAAACATTATCTAATATAGCCTCTCACGTAACCTCAAACGTATGCTAAACGCTGCCACAAAGTTTTGAATGGCCCCTCTCGATTGTTCGGTGAATATGTCTACCCTCAGGGGAGAGAATATTCAGCAAATATTCATTATCTTAAATTAATATATCCATAGGAAGATACCACTTGCAAGGAAAGGGCAAACACTGTATTTTTTCGGGCAAACCGAATAAGTAACCGAGCAGCTTTTTTACAGATATGTTTGGAAAGGGAACTTTGGAAATTTAAGTTGTATTTGAAATGGCATGGGATATTGACTTTAATGCAAAGAACGATTACTTCTGTGCCAAAAAAAAAATAAGGGGGTAAAATATTCCGAAGGGTAAACTGCCTTTTGAAATATTGCTTCCTAAAGGGAACGCACATTGAGGGGAAGATGTCTTCTGTGAGAGGCGTCGTTGACACCAATCATCGGCCACCTGCCCTGAATGCATCGCACCCAGAGATGGCACTTACCCCGCCAACGGAGAGGTCGCAATAAACGCGCGCAAAACAAATTTCCGTGCAAGCTGCAATCGAGTTTTACAAGGTTTCTTTTTTCTGCGTGTGTAAAATTCGCCGTGCAGGTTCTGGGAAGGCTTTCATGAGGCCCATCACTTGTCAACGCGCAGCCGCCCATTTGTGTTCAAGTCAGAAAGGCCCACGTCAGAGCCGTCAATCCTCGCCAAATCCATTTCACTCGGGCCACGCAGCGTTCGCTTTCGTCTGCCGAGTGCGGTCTGTGCCTTTGCCACACGGCTAAGTGGCCTTTGTGGTTTCCCGAAACGTCTGCGGCACAGGGAAGCGATACAGCAGTCATTGCCGTTCTCAAGCGTCCGGGATTTCCTGTTTTAAAGTCAAAGTTGTATCATGATGTGATGAGTGGTTGGCGCGTGTTTGGAATGACGTCGTCGTTTCGTCAGGCACCAGCCGTTTGGAGGGGAGATACCCAAATCGCAACAATGTTGAGCCTTTTTACTCGAGAGTAGACTTACACAGAGAGCCATATACTTACACAGAGAGAGCCATAGACTTACACAGAGAGCCATAGACTTACACAGAGAGAGCCATAGACTTACACGGAGAGCCATAGACTTACACGGAGAGCCATAGACTTACACGGAGAGCCATAGACTTACACGGAGAGCCATAGACTTACACAGAGAGAGCCATAGACTTACACAGAGAGCCATAGACTTACACGGAGAGCCATAGACTTACACAGAGAGCCATAGACTTACACAGAGAGCCATAGACTTGCACAGAGAGAGCCATAGACTTACACGGAGAACCATAGACTTACATACTAACCCATATACTTACATATATACTTAGAGCCTTGCATTAATATACCTACAGATGTAGACATGCCTACATACTTGCACGGAGACCCATATACTTGTACAGATATGTACACACTTGCAAAGCCTTTCGTGGAGACACACAGACTCGCAGACTCCCTCAGACTCGCACAGAACCTCACAGACTCGCACACAATCCCACAGACTCGCACACAATCCCATAGACTCGCACACAATCCCATAGACTCGCACACAATCC
>CM025651.2:295433-312047 GCA_014621495.2 Entosphenus tridentatus | reverse complement strand
ATCAACCCACCCGTGCCTGCAACATGGCTTCATCCCAGAGGTCGCAATCAGTACCCGATACCCGTACCCTACCCGTACCCGGCCGGGTACGGATAGGGTACGGGTGTGGCCGGGTACGGGTACCCGTTTGCGACCCTGGTGCGGCCGGGTACGGGTACGGGTAAGGAATCAAAACTCGTTTGCGACCTCTGCCGTGTGGCTACTGAGTTGAGCCCCGTGGCTGAAGGCTGGGTGTTTAAACGTTTCAGTTTCAGTCTTTTCAGTTTCATGTATTAGGTATAGCCCTGTGAGCCATTCGGCTCTTGAATCGGGTGCAACCGCAACAAACAAAAAACATGAACAAGAAAACATCTTAAAGTGACTCTGTGCAAACAGAAAATCCAAGAAAAGACGGCAAATATTGCAGAGAAGGCACCGCACGCCAACGCTGTGCGCACAAATCCCAGGAGCCATCGACCCCGACCCAGTTGCCGCCAGCACCGCGATCCCCACTGCCTGTCATGGTCGATCCACTGCTGGATGAAGAGAAGCTTCTCCACCAAGCCAGCGCAATCCCTCATGAGTCCGACGATGTTACAAATACACCGGACATCAGCTCGACTAGACACACACGATGTCCATTCCATGGCTCCCGTCTCGGGCGCGTTGCGAGCGCCGATGGCCACACTTCGTCTCGAAAATGCATCGAAACCTTTCGCGACATGCATCGATTCGAAATTCCTCACGGGGTTAAACGTGACCCCCACCAGCCACTCGATGCCGCTACACACACACGCGCAGCAATCGGTGCTCGAATCGGATCAACAAAGGCGTTGCGAGCGAATCTGGACGTGTTGCTCGTCGCTAATTCAATTAATTTCGCGTCAGCACGCGGAGACAGCGCGCGCGCGCGTGCGTGCGTGCGCGTGCGTGCTACATTCATCATCGCAGCCGCCTCTGCGCTGTGCACGGCCCCGCCTTCTCGCGGCGTAGCGAGCGGAGGGGCCATCGTCGCGAGGCTTCCCCACGGGCCGCGAGGCGCTCGCTCAGCGCGCTCTCCGCTCCCAATTAGTCAAATTTCAGCCATCACCGCGTGCGCGCTGTTCATCGAGGAGGCGTTCGCGACAAACAAACAAAAAAAAACACGCGGGGCGGGGCGCGAGTCACCCCGCTCGCCTAATTAGATGTTAATGAGATCGGGCCCGCGTCTCATTGGTCAGTTTGGAAGCGCCAAGCTACGGTCTAATTAATATTCATGAGCCTTGCGCTGATCATTGGCAAACGGGAATAGCATAAATATTAATTGGATACGCGGTTTCGAAACCATCTCATTTGGTGCTCGCTGTATTAATATTAATCACGCTTAGCAATGCCCGTCCACCATCATTGGTAGGCGCGTATCGCAGGCTTTAGTAAATATTCATGAGGCACGTCCACTAAATCCCCGCCTCCGCCGTCACGCACCCTCACGACTCCACCCCCCCCCACCGCTCGACTATTAATGGGCTCACCCAGCGCGTGGCCTCAGTGTGGCGCGCGCGCGCGCCGAGCGGGCACCGAGCGGAGCCCTCGCGCGCGACAACCCCGGGGGGGGGCAGGGGGCAGGGGGGGGGGGGCGGGGCACCCAGGGGGGGGGGGGGGAAAAAGGGGGGGGGGGCTGGTGTGTGCGCGTGTGTGTCATGGGCTGCACGCTGTGCGCACTGCGCTCCAAGGACGAGCAGTACAAGCTGCTGTATGAAGTTTGCCAGGTGAGTGGGGTGGGGGGTGAGGGGAGCTTCTGCGGATTTCTAACTCGCGGCAGGAGGTCGCGTGGCACGCTGACCCCTGGGTGGTGCAAGGGACGTGGCCGCTATAGACTGGGGTACACGATGCATTGTAGATGTGTGCTTTACTTGGCCGTACGTGTATCAGACATCGCGTGCAATGCTTTTCTGCTGGTACGAGGGCCTGTGCGGTGTCGTGGTGGTGAGGAGGGGGGGGGGGTTATTTGTCCATACTTCACCGCGTTGGTCAATGCTGGGTTGTGTAAAGGCCAGGCGAGCATAGAAGTACAGCACAATGACGGATACTGCTGCTCTGCTCACGCAATGTAGCCACGCAGCGGCCTTTATGAGCC
This sequence comes from Entosphenus tridentatus, assembly GCA_014621495.2. Taxonomy (NCBI): domain Eukaryota; kingdom Metazoa; phylum Chordata; class Hyperoartia; order Petromyzontiformes; family Petromyzontidae; genus Entosphenus; species Entosphenus tridentatus. The sequence continues at coordinate 309,952 of CM025651.2, read as the reverse complement.
GGAGTTTATTTATTTTAATAATTGCAACCTGACGTATGTGGCGTGCATCCATCTACCCAGGATCAGCCCGGCTTAGCTTCCCAGACGTGTATATTGTGCATGGTTATATAACATTGGTCGCCTGTGCACCGTAGCTGCATGTGTTTTATATTACACCGTCACATTCCCGGGACAGGTGCCTAGGCAGTGTCCCCCAGAGGTCCGACCACTATTGTGGCCTTTCGTAGAGTGTTCTTAGTTTTACCGGCCCCGGGAAGGATGATTGGCTGGATTCGAGCTTGCGTTGGTTGATATTACACCGCAGCCGCTATGCAGAAGCGAGGTGTGACATTTTGTGCATGAATGTGTAATAAGGCGCATGTATGTTAATAGACTGTACGGCTGCAACACGACTACTGTCTGTGACATCTCATGCTCGCGATGTGGACGAGCATTGGAGAGGCTTTCATTCACCAGCGGATGTACCGCGGTTGATTATGGCGTGTGGAGGTTTTCATCCAGCAGTGGAGAGACCAACAGATGTCAATTGCCCTGTATTAATGTGCATGTCACAGCAGCATGTGCAGCGGACTGCTGATGCGTGTCACGTCTCATGGCGATGGGCAGCCTCGTGTCAAACGGTTCAAAATAACAGCTTGGAAATGAACAGTTTTTCAGAGTATTGTAAAACAGAGAATTATATCGACGTTTCGGCCTTCTGGTCTTCCTCAGGTGTACATACTGTAGCTGGAGTATATGCAGTACATTGGCACAGGGGAGTGAGTGGCAGGTGATGTGGATGAGGTGGTGAATGTGGGTGGGTGCTCCTACACAAGTCGTACTGTTGTGAATGAATGTAACTGCAGTGGTGCCCATAGGCCGTACCCACGTGTGTTTTATGTGCAGTGTTTAACAGACATGCAGTGTTACATGATGCATCTTCTGTCGTTTAACCGAAACCCTCAGCATTCGTTAATGACATTGTGGCCTTTAAAGGATAAATATATAATGGGTGACGTTTCGGGCACTGGTCCTTCTTCCATAGCGCGTGATTAGAGAGGCACACATAGAGTAGGTAATGAGAGTTGCAGACTTCCCTTTACATATTGGGGTTGGGATGAATAAGAATTAATTAAAGAAAGGTTTGCTGATGATGATTTTTTAAATTGGCATCTGAATCATTACCTATTAGGAGCTATTGAGTAACAAGACGACTCCTTCAATAATCAAAAATTACATTTTTACTTAAAACTTTCGTGACTGCAGGAATTCATATCTACGTTTTTTTCGGTAAAGTCACGTAGATAGAAAAAATAATAACAATTCAATAATAAAAATGAAAAGAAAGTGAATAAAAAATAATACAAATATCACGACGTTTCGATCGCAACACAAGCGGTCGTTATTTTTTTTCGATCTACATGACTTTACCGAAAGAACCATAGAATATAAAATAATCAATAATTATGACTAAATCTAATTTGCATTAAAAGTAATATTGTAAAATGATGCTGGGACATTGCAACTACTTTCCCTCCAGGAGTGCATTCACTGCAGGGTTGTGAAGCAGAGACCATAACTCCTTTCCAAAATCGATTACCACTCTCCAACAGAAGTCACGAACCGGTAACCGTGTCCAATGGAATGTTGGTCATGAATGCACTGGTTTAAGAGAATGAAAGCTGTAATTTTCAAATGTACGTTTCCACGACCATTATTATACCGAATCATAATGAGTTACTTTTGTATTAGATTGTGAATGTATAATGCCAATTGTTTCAATATTGGTTTTGCCCAAAAAAACAAATCATTTGGCATATTTCCCCCGATAGGGTCACAACTTGATTTGTTGGGCCCTGTCGGGTGTTGGGTGGTTATCGTAACAAAAATATTCCATACCGACATAATCCAACCCCAATAAAATCTCCTGAATTATAAACCTGCTAAGTTTATTTCTCTTGACATTTCTATCTTTGCGGCAAACCAGAAATGTAAAATAACTGATTTTAGCAACCCCGGTTCATCGTGGTGGTGTGATTATGATTGTGTTCAGTGCGTAAATAGTCCTATGCAGTGCAATATGCACGCAGTTCTAAGTGCTGCTTGTGTGTATGAGTGCACAGACAATACATGTGCTCACTCAGCAGCAGTCCAATGTTAATAGGCACACTGTGCATGCAGAGGCGATCTGTCTGCCAGTGTGTCCGTGGGGTAGCTGATGGATAATTTGCCCCAGTAAATGCTGTTTATTTCAGTATAGATGCTTGGAAAAATCGAAATATCACATCTCCTTACATTTATCCCCACCTAAGGGCAGAATAAATTCAGTGTCTACATTTTGGACACGGTGAATGGGAATAATAAAAATAAAATATTTTTTTGTTCGTTTAAGTGGAATAATTTATTTTAATTGTAAACCCGTGTGTGTGCGTCAGCATGTGTCATGCAAAATATTTTACTGTAGTGTGTGTGTGCAGGAGTGAGACACTGTGTCTGTGTGGAGCGCTAGTGTAGCGGCTAGCGTGCTGTGCATCAAACCCGGCCCCCCGAGTTCGATTCCCGGTCCTGGGCCTCCCCTAGGTCGACTCAACCTTAAAATGAATACCTCGTGTGGTGTGTAAACATCATCACTGGGGAGACAAAGGCGGCCGCGTATGGTGTTGACCACCCACCCCCTCGTGTGCCGTGCTGGCCTTCATAGGTGCCCGCTAACAGCACTTGCCCCAACAGTCTGTTCAGGCTATACGGGGGATCTTTGTCTTTGTGTGTGGGCAGCGGTGGTGTAGTCACTGTAGTGGTTAGCGCACTGCACTAGGAACCTGGCGACCCGAGTTCGATTCCTGTTCACTGCCAACACCTGTGACCATTATCTGAATCGGTCGTGGGCCTCCCCTAGGTCGTCTCAGCCTCAAATGAGGACAAGGTGTGGTGTGTAAACATCGCCACTGGGGAGACAAAGGCGGCCGGGCGTGGTGCTGGCCACCCACCCCTTCGTGAGCTGTGCCGGCCTTCATCGGTTCTCACTAACAGCACTTGCCCTAAAAGTCTGTAAAGGCTATATGGGGGATCTTTGTCTTCCTATGTGTGGAAGTTTTGCACACTGCACTATGCACTTGGCAACCTGGTTTCAATTCCTCGCCATGGCTAACATCGGTAGCAAGTGGTATCGGTCTGCACTTGGTCCAGCCTGAAATGAGTAGCTGATGTGGAGTGTGAACACGAGTACTTAGGAGACATCTGTGGCAGAGTGATGGAGACACCACCCTCTTTAATAGATGCCCATTAACAGCACTTGCCCCTACAGCCTATAAAGTCATCCTCTGGTGATATCCCAACCGGTCATGGACCCCCGTTTCACCAAACTGCACTGACCAAATATGCTGCAGTTTGGTCAAAGCAACCCCCCACGATCGATACAGAGTGTGGATTCCTTCCCTCATCCAACAGTGGATGGAGAATGACTGTTTAAAAAAAAAGAAACCAAACATCCCCACGGAATTTGATGAAAATGGTTTTGTCTTGAGTGGTAGGTTTGCAAGGATTCATAGATTCATAGCCTGTTTCAGACTCCAGATGCATGCGTCAAATCACGCGTGTAAACATCGATGCTGTTCAATTTCGTGAACATGAGAAAATACAAATATGAGACTGTAACAACGAGACAAAAACAGAATCAATACTTAAATCAGATTGTGACCCCGAGTCATATAACTGCCAGGGGAATAAATTGTTAGACCCCTACTGACTTGTGCACATTGCACCAGCCCTTAATTTAAGCAGGCTATGGCCCTATGAGACATCGCATCTCCATACTAAAACATAGACCAAACAGTACAATATGACTTCAGAGTGACACACAATACCGTATGGGGTCAAATAATAAGTTGCGTCCATTTCTCACCGTATTAAGCCAACCGTCCTAATCGGAGGTGCGTCATACACCAATAATGTATGACGAAGATCTGCCCACTCCGTGTCGGTCAAGGGGTTTGTGTACCCAGACTACAACACGCTGGTCAGTGTGGGTTGGTAAATCCGGACCCGGTTTCGATATCACTCGCCCACGAATATTAGCGGTACCTGGAAATTGAACTTGGGTCACTGCGTTCAGAGCGCAGTGTGATAATCACAGTGCCTCTGCTTAAATGAAATAGTCAACAATACAAAATTATGGTTTTGTTAAATAGCAATCAGGTGCAGTTTATTTTCATCATTGTTATTACCAATATGCTCATTTACCCGGGCAAGCCTCACTGAGTCTCAAGACTCTTTTTTCAGGAGGGTCCTGCCAAGTTTTCGCAAAAGGGGGCAATTTTGCCAAGTTAATTTTCCCAATTAAGCCATGGTTTTATTTCAGTCGGGTGTGTCTCTAAGTCAGTAACCTGGAAAAGAACTGCATCCGGTATCGCCCTCGCGTTGGCGACTATTCACATGCCTACCCCAGTCGACTTGCAGCCTGGAAGATAACACTGGTCAACACACTTTTTCTGGCATTAGGTATTCCAACGGTTTTAATGTAATTTTTGGGTGCTGATTCCAAATCTAGCATCAGTTTTGGTCCATCACATCAGGTTTTTGAGATATCAAATATTGCATTTTCAATAAAAACTGCAGAAGAAAAATATTAAATAAATGTGGATATCTACATAAAATCATATTATAAACACACTATCCTAAAAATACAGCACCATATTTTAACACTAAAGCAGTCACTGACTCGCAACAACTTGCAATCATAAGTGACAGAGTTAATTTTGGGTAAAATCAATGAAAATTGGGTATGCCGATAGAATAAAAATTAGATGTGATAGAGCAAATCTGAGATCATAATTGGAATCAGCACCCTGAAATTAGTCTAAAACAGCTGCAAAAGTCCAGGCCAGAAATTTTTTTTGTTGTTGTTGACCAGTGTAATCAGTGAAGAGGCAAGCCCTGCTACTGCCAGCTCTCCCATCAGCCCAACCCCAAACCCCACCTCACGTCCCTCACCGTGGCCTAGCGGTGGTCCAGTGAAATAATTAATTCTCATTTATGTTCTCGCTTTCTCAATTGTGCATTTATGCTCCCTTCATTAGCCTCAGTGTAAAATTAGCATATCATGTTTATAATTTGCATTGGCCGAAAAAAGCATAGATCTTTATATGCGGGATGCAATGCAAGCATTGCGAGCCAAGGGACTTGATCATAATTCGTGAAGCGAGGCATCATAACACCCTGCCAGGACCCCCCCCCCCCTCCTAATTTTTGTTCACTTTTTAGTTTTGGTGTTAACAGTGCCCATCACAGGTCCACCCGGTATTCTCGTCTGCTTCTGTCCAGTGAGCTCCGAGCGGAATGGCCTTGCCAGCGATCGCGCTCTGCTCGTTCCCAGTGCGACTTTTACCGCAGCCCTGCCGCTCGCACTACGGCTCTCGTAAACGCGAGGAAGGAGGCGCGGAGGGTGGGGGGCTCGCGAGAGGTTCTTCGTCAAGGGTTAATCTGCGTCGGCGCACGGGCATTGCCGCTAAGTGTTCCCTGGCTGTTTAAGAGGTTTCACACGAGCCCCGGGGCACATTCAGGAGAGAGCTTACAGTGGAATGTGTGAGCATACTTAGGGCGGCACGTAATCACATTTGCCTTTCAAATCGCGTTTATTACATGCGCTCGTTTAACCGGGAATGCTGTTGAATGAAGTGTGTGGTGGGTACGTCCGTGTGGATCTGTGCCAGTGCGGTCGCTGTGCATTTGCCTGGCGACGAAGGAAATCGACCGCTGGATTACTTGGCTGAAACCAATAATCATATTTTTTTACTGGCAAATGAGGTACCAATGGTGTAAATGCTTACACCGAGCTCTCATACTCTGATGGTGCATTGTCTTTGAGTTGTGCGCCTTTTGGCGTCATCTGGTCCAACCCATGTGAGGCTAGGCTCTAAGGAAAGCTGTCTCGGGTGTGGACCAATCAACTTCAAGGACAGTGCATACATTATCAGAGTTATGTTTTTTGTTTGCATTATGACTGCAGGTATTGTGGTCTATGCAAACATGACTCCTCGTAAAAAAGGTGTCAGTTTTGTTGCCAGATTAAAGGGTAAAAAAACAATTATAACTTGGCTGAGCTTTATGCATGAGCGAGTGGTGTGTGCGCAAGGGACGATTCCTGATCAGATAAATACCGCATGAACCTGGCCAGCAGTCAGAAGGCCGTGAGCTCAAATGCCGGCTGCAGATCTGCTCGGCAAATCGTCGCTTAATGCTCAATGAAATGAGAATCTCTACCACGCCGGAACGCAATGTTGAATATCTCACGGATAGACTGGGTCCTACCCTGATAATGTGGAAAAATTCCACCAGCGTCTCAAGACCGATAATTATCATGCAGATGTGACCCGACTAATGCTCATTGGAGCAATGGAGACGCCATATTTTTTTGCCATCTCTCTTTGTTTCCAGATGTTTCTGTTTTCGCGGCTGTGCTGTGTTTTCGAGCTGCAGTTCCTGAAGAAGCGTGAGACATCGTGCCCAACGGCACGCGGCACAACCCGGAGGGATGTCTGCATGTCTTGCTTTCAGTGCCGCGTTATCTTTTTGAAGCGGGTGACGCGGCCGCGTCCGCAATTGACACCGGAGTGCCACGGCGACACGCAGGCCCGCCGTGTGCGTTCACGCCCGAGTCTCCCTCGCGCGTCCAGGTGGGCGGCAAGGACTCCGGCAAGGCGGCGCACGGGGAGGAGGAGGCGGCGGTGGCGGAGGCGGCGCTGCTGCGAGCGGCGCGCGACCCCGTCGTGGTGGAGGTGCTACGCAGGGGCCGCCCGTCGCTGGCCCCACCGAGGCCACCGGGCGGACGCGCGCGCACGGACGCCAGCACGCAGACCGAGTTGCCAGCCTCGCCCAGCGGTCCGGGCAGCCCGGCCACGCCGCCCCTGCCCAACGTGCATCCTCTGCTGCTGGCCCAGGGGTCAGTGGTGATGCTTTGGCCATGGGTCGTGGATTTACTGCCACCAGACTCTCTTGTACCACAATAATAAGAATGCCGTGCGCTGTTTTTGAGTTGTACGCCTTTTGGCGTCATCTGGTCCAACACCAATGGAGACTAGGCTCTAAGAAAAGCTGTCTCGGGTGTGGACCAATCAACTTCAAGGACAGTGCATATCATTATCAGAGTTGTTTCTTTGTTTGCATTTTGACTGCTTGTGTTGTGGTTAATGCAAACATGATGCCTTGTATAAAGGTGTCAGTTTTGTACCAGTTGAAAGGGTAAAAACCTATTACAATAAGAATGCTGATTATGTATCTGGGAAAGCCTCAATGTGGCCCAAGACTTGTTGTCAGGAGGGGATTGTGCATTGTGATGTTTGGCCTCTTCCACTTATGGGTGTTTGGCTCCCTGTGTGAGGAAGCTGGAGTAGCCAGAGGCAACCCACTTTGCATACGAGGGAATAACACGGCACAAATTCGTTCAATCCTCAGACTCAATCCAGTAAGTGGACCAAAGCTATATATTTTGACATTGCTTTTATCTTAATCAATTTTGGTTCAATGTAAAATCCATTTGTCCATACATACAATGCTGCAACGATCCGTAAACTTAATATTAATTATTAAGGCTCGCAAAGCGTCAACTTGCATGTGTAAGTATCGCTTTTTAATTGCAAGCAACATATCTGCTCCTGTTACAATTATGCTTATGGAGTGGAAAAAACGACGGACAGGACAGTAATAATAGAGAAGACTAAAAAAAAAAATCTTAAAACGAATCGAGACGCAGAATTGAAACAAATCCACAATCACACGGTGCAGCAATTGCTCACGTGTGTGTGACGTCACCCGAGGGATGCGTCAATAACACTGGTCAACACACCTTTTCTGGCATAAGGTATTCCAATGGTCTTAAGGTAATTTTGGGGTGCTGATTCCAAATCTGGCATCAGTTTTTGTCTATCACATCAGGTTTTTTGAGATATCAAATATTGCATTTTCAATAAAAACTGCAGAAGAAAAATATTAAATAAATGTGGAAATCTACATAAAATGATATTATAAGCACACTATCCTAAAAATACAGCACCATATTTTAACACTAAAGCAGTCACTGACTCGCAACAACTTGCAATCACAAGTGACAGAGTTAATTTCGGGTAAAATCAATGAAAATGGTGTATGCCGATAGCATAAAAATGAGATGTGATAGAGCAAATCTGAGATCAGATTTGGAATCAGCACCCTGAAATTAGTCTAGAACAGCTGCAAAAGTCCAGGCCAGAAAAAAGTTTTTTTTTTTTGTTGACCAGTGTAATCAAAGCATCGGGCCAGCGCCACACAGCCCCCTGTGTGCGTACACGAGACGCGCACTGCTCATGCCCTCCGTCGCGTATAACTCCGAGGACATTCGCCGCGCTTGGTGTCTCCCATGCAGCCTCTGTGAGCTGCCATCCGAATACTTTGACTCAAGCGACTACCTTCCCAGCATGCAACAGGACGCCCACCATGCGGAGGGTCTGGAGTACGAGGTGAGGAGTCTGCATGCGCGGTTATAACCACGTTATATCGCGCTCTTGCGTAGCTGCTGCACCTCCACGTGCCACTGCACATCCGTCGGCAAATGAAACATCAGCGCTAGGGACAGAGAGAGAGGCAGCAAGGTGTGGCACTGACAACACCGCCACCAAGTGCCGTGTTGGCCTCGGCAAGTGCTCGCTCACAGCACGTGCCCCAGCAGTACGCGAGGTTAAACTGGGAATATTCTGCTCCGGGGCGGTAGCGTAACTAAGCGGTGTCAGTTTTTGTACCAGTTGAAAGGGTAAAAACCTACTACTATATTTTGCCACTGGTAAAGGAGGTCTCATAGTGTAAATACTTACCCCGAGCTCTCAATACTCTGATAGTGCGCTGTCTTTGAGTTGTATGCCTTTTGGCGTCATCTGGTCCAACACCAATGGAGACTAGGCTCTAAGAAAAGCTGTCTCGGGTGTGGACCAATCAACTTCAAGGACAGTACATATCATTATCATCATCAGAGTTGTTTCTTTTTGTTTGCATTTTGACTGCTTGTATTGTGGTTATTGCAAACATGATGCCTTGTTTTTGTACCAGTTGAAAGGGTAAAAACCTATTACTACTAAGCGGTGGGGCTTTTGCAGTTTGTTACAAAGGTTTACGGTTTGAACCCTGAAGCCACCCTGGTTAATACTGCTGATTGTTTAACACGTAGGCTTTCGCGACCAATATTATTCATAATAAACGTTTTTGAGTTAGATCGCGGATGTAATTACCAGCAAAACGTCGTACCCAGAAACTGTAAATGTTGTGGTTTCACTCTTCAACACACCGGCGGGCTAAAGTAGTGAACTATTTGTCTTTTGTCAACGTGACACTTTTTACTGATTGGCCATGTCGAGTGGTGGAGGGTTACGACACATTTATAAATAACGTGATCTAACCCAAAAACGTTTATTATGAACTGCTGATTATTTAAACCATAAAAATTTAACCCGTAAAAACAAAGTTTTTCACTATAAATCCTTTATATGCATGGCGGCTAGAGTCCTCTCGTCTTCTGGCTTGAGATGGCTGCCACCTATGGGTCAGATGATTGCAGCGCAAGCATTAAGCAATTGGTAATTAAATATAATATTTTTGTCCTAAAAAGTGTAAAATTTTGGAAAACATTTTTCACGAACATTAATTGTCACGCACATCCAGTATGTGTGGAAAATGTCAGCTCGATTGGATCACGGGAAATGGGTTAAAAAACGACCGAAAGATTTGCATGGTCGTAAGCGCGCAAGCAAGCAAGCACGCAAGCAAGCAAGCAAGTGAACTTAATATAAAGGATTTAAAAATAGATCTACACGACGTCTGCTTCACGGTTTATACTAAAGATCCTCTGACACCATTTGAAATTGTGTGCCACGTCACGGTCCAAATTTGCCAAATTACCCACTTGCTCTCAATCCCATCCCTGCTTTCCTTCTACCCCGACTCTTTCCTTTAATATTACCCGACCTAGTGTCCCTATGAAATTCATCCCTTTCCACTGGTGTCTTTCCTGCAATCTATAAGTCAGCCATTATTGTACCGCTCCTCAAAAATCCTCTTTGATACCTCTTCTCCTGCCAATTACCAGCTCATTCCCCTTCTCCCCGATTTCCCCCCAAACTCTTATAACGCATGGTACACTCTCGTCTTACCCACTACGTATCATCTAACTCTCTCTACCCCCAATTCAAATCTGGGTTTCGGCCCTCTCATTCAACCGAAACGGCTCTTCTTTCGGCTCAGACTCGCCTAGCTAACTCTGCCCCTTGTGGCCTCTCTTCTATACTCCTCGATCTGCCCTCAGCTTTCGAAACGGTTGACCATCCGACTCTTTTTCTCTACACTCTCTTCGCTTGGTATCTCTGTGCGCACCACTTTCCTGGTTAAAGTCCCACCTCTCCGTGCGCCTCTCTGCGGTCTCATTCAATCATCGCCGCTTCCCCCCCAGCCCCCTTCACTGTTGGTGCTCCTCAAGCGTCAGTTCTTGGTCCACTACTTTCCTCTCTCTCTCACCGCTTGCATCTTTCCTTTCTTCGCTGAACTTTCCCCATCATTTATATTTTTCCAAAACTCCCCTTCACCTCCTCACTGTCCCACCATTTATTTCCCTCCTTTTTCTATTTCCCCTGTTTCCTCAGCCCACAACCTCACTGGTGTTATCTTTGACTCTTCCCTCCCCCTCACGGTCACATTTCCTCCACGACCCATACTTGCCGGTTTCATTCGTTCAACATTCGCTAAATCCGACCGTTTATTTCCATTTCTGCTGCAACGCTTCTAATCCATTCCCTCATCCATACCCGTCTGGACTACCGCAACTCTCTTATGCTCGGTCTGCACATTTACTCATTTGCAGCCCTTCAACAAGTCCAAAATGACTCTCCTGGGCTCATATTCAACCCTCCCTATGATTCCCACACCTCGACCCTCCTCGCGCAACTGCGTTGGCTCCTTGTCCATTACCGTTGCCTGTTCAAATTCCTCACCCTGCTCTGCAAATCCCTTCATGGTCTTGTCTCACCATATCTTGCCACGCTAGTTTCTTTCTACGTGTCGCCTTCCCGCCCTCTGCGTTCACAATCTTTGCTGTCGCTCTCCTCCTCCTTCTCCTTGCACTCAATCCACGCTTTCGCTCTCTCTTCCTGCCCCCCCCCCTCTCTTCACTGGAACAAACTTCCCCCTCCACATTAAACAGTCGCCTTCGCTCACTAATTTCCGCTCCACACTCAAAACTCACTTAGTGTTACCCCTAGCTCATCCCGCAACCCCTTAAACTCCACCTCGTATCCGCCACCGTCACTTTTCCCTCTCCATATTCCCATCATTTGGCTCTCACTCATTCCCCATTCATTCAATCTATTCATTATCATTCACTGTCATCAATTTCGATTTTGCCGCATTCACACATCGCAGATTTGCCCATTGCTTCTATTTCATTCACCTCATCTCCTCCATTACATTCACATGTACTATTATTAATTCAGTGTAAAGCGCCTTGGATAAGGCTCTATATAAATTATGTGGAGACAAGATACGGTATAGCAGTCATCTCCCCTGACTGGCAGACTCATGCCCATCTGCAGGCCAGGTGCCGAGTCACATTGTGCCCACGAGGACAGCGGTCACTTGGGTGCCCTGTGCAATGTGTTGAGATGAGATTTTACGTCACTTATCGTGTTGAGAGCGCCCTGAGATAAAATAATTGCTACACTATGCACAAACCTGTTGGCATCCCTACGTTTTGGTATTGGAGGCTGTTGGAACGAAAGTTTTTTTTCAAATGTAGGCCCGTTCCTCTAATAATCGCCTACTCAAATATTCTTACTACCACATATCACACGGTAGCCCAGGGTGATGTTTAAAGAATTTTGCCTTTAGTGATACGAGTGTGAAAGTCGACACACATTTTACAGCTTGATATACGGAACATTTTGACATTTCCAGGGCATGAGCTGGAAAATGGGTCCCACCACTTAAAAACGTTCACACGTGAAGCTGTAAATTTGCGCCAGGCCTTGTGCTTGTGTATCACCACAGGCGCAATCCCTGTGATATTTGTTTCGTATCCGCTGGGCTGCGGTGCTTAAATAATGACCATGACTCGTGAAACCAAATAGCAGAGAAACCCATTACCTTGGCACATGGCTGACTTGGAACGACTTGCCAAAGTCTTTTGTCGTTTGCGGAGCAGATCGTACGGTCGTCCTTACAATAACAATGCAGCCAATTAGTAACCAAATGATAATTGTCTGAAGCACCATTAATTTTTAGCAGAAACATTTGTTCTGACTTTGAGACTAGTTTGTTTCCTATTAAAGTCAACCATGTAGATTTAATTAGCTCATTATAAATGGAGCCTGGCCATTTGCAAAAATCCAATTCAATTAATAAACTTCTGAAAAATATAATATATTCCTGGAGATGAATATAAATACGTACGATACAGCAAATGTCAGAAACGAGGCTTAAAAATGGCATTTTTCCATAATCCCACATTTATATAAATTTACAATATAATTAAATGTGTTCCTTTTTTATTTTCATGCTGTTATATAACATGTGTACGTGAAATATCTACACACGTTGTGTAACGTGTTTTATCTTCCTGCTCATTGCAGGTCTTGGGGGTTATTTGACCATACTTCACCACGCTGGTCAGTGGTGGGTGACGCCTTGGAACAGATGTTGCAGCGTAGTACAGTGCTGACCGGCGGTGACAACATATACCCCCCGCAGCCTATAGCACCTGCATGTGGGTCACCCATCCAAGCACTATCCAAACTGAACCCAGCTTGGCTTCTGATAGCTGATGAGATCGGGTGCATTATGGGTAATCTAGTCATAATCTTAAAGGCACACAATGTTACTGGCATTGGAAAAAAACTTCTAAATGCTGAAAAATTACCTGAAAATGGCTCAATTGGGAATACAGTCGCAACATCACCCCCGACTGAAATAACTTTATGGGAGCCTCCTGAAACATGGGGCTTGAGACTCAGGCTTTCCTGGGAAAACAAGCATAATAATTGATGATACGCATGCTGTATTACAAGAAATAAAACACCTTGTATTTGTTTTTGCGAATGTATCCCATTACCCAGTGGCTTTACACACCTCCAATTAGTATGGTTGGCTTCGTACAGTGTGAAAGAAGTTCAACACACCAAGTAGAGTCCGGGCCTCCTGCCCACGGAGGGGGGGTTGGGGCAGTGTTCTTCTCCGTGGGTGGTGGCCCAGAGGCAGTGGCTCAGCTTTTGCTTTTGGTTGTTGGGGGCCTGACCCACATGCTTGGACTGTGCTTATTTTATTGACCCTGGAGGGCTGACGAGTTGAGTTGACTGCAAATGTTGTTAGAAATAATGACGTGGCAATTGTCACCCAATCCTTTTTAACCACACCACCAACACGAGCCAGTCTAAGGACATGCGAATGTGAGGATGTTGACTGTGGGTGGTGACTGTTGCCTGATGCTGGGTGCGCAACCATCTCCCCACCCCCCCTCCTCCTCCTCCCCCTTGTTGCCCACAGGAGGTGGATTTGCACCGGGGCTCAAGCCGGGAGCGGCTAGGCCTCACCGTGTGCTACCGCACGGAGGACGAGGACGACGCCGGCATCTACGTGAGCCAGGTAAGCGAGCAGCAGCAGCAGCAGCGACGCCGTGTCTGCCTGTCGCGCACAGCGTCCACACAGCATCCAGTGTCCACACAGCATCCACTAAGTGTTCAAATTGCATCCACACAGCATCCAGCCAGCGTTCACAGCATCCACAGTGTCCACGTGTCATGAATAGCATCTACATTGTGATCACAAAACTGATTACCACGGTTGGCTACGTACGGTGCAAAAGAGGTTCAACATACATCAGTTCGTATCCACACAGCATCTACACAGCATCCACATATCGTCCACATACGTTCGACGTAGTGTGTTCCCAGCATGCGCATAGTGTCCACATTCACACAGCGTGTAAATAGCATTATCACAGCAACACTAGCATCGCGTTCATCATAGTGAACTTGTTGTGCATCAATTGTGATTGTTTCAGCTCACCGGGAAGTTGAAGGACAATGCTCACAAACAGAATTATCAATATATCCACGGCGTTTTGCTTGCAACTGCATCCAGTATCTTAAGGACAAGATGCAGCGAGTCAGAATAACCACGTCATGTGACCCGGCTTCTTAAATAGGTGTCATGACCTCACACTTGGCCTGGCGATCAACACAAACCGACGCACAGACACTCAGACGAGTCGACACCACAAATTAGGTCACGTGTCTACATGTGTCTTGAACTGTGCCTGATGAACTATACTCGCGTTAAACGTAGCGTGCGCGCTGCCAGAGTGGTGAAACTGTTAGCAGCGCACTGGACTTGCAGTTTGTAGGTCACCGGTTCAACTCCATATCCCGGCATGGCAGTTGCAAGGAAAACGCAAGTTTCGAAAATACTCCTCTCCACCACCTTTGTTGGGTTCACCACAATTGGTGTGTTCACCACAATTGGTGTGTTCACCACAATTG
>CM025651.2:273882-285433 GCA_014621495.2 Entosphenus tridentatus | reverse complement strand
ACTCTTCAACACACCGGTGGGCTAAAGCAGTGAACTATTTGTCTTTTGTCAACGTGACACTTTTTTGCTGATTGGCCGTGTCGGGTGGTGGAGGGTTACGACACATTTATAAATAACGCGATCTAAACCAACAACGTTGATTATGAATCTGTGCATAATCCGGACATTAAAGCAGAAGGGCTGAAGAGTAGAGCAGTGGCGCAGCGATTTGCGCACTTCGCCATGAACCTGACGACCTGAGTCTGATTCCCGGCCACAGCTAACATCAGTGGCTAGTTGATATCTGAATCGATGTTGGGCCACCCCCTTCACGTTTTGCATTGACCAGTGTGAAGTATGGTCAACAACCCCATAACCGAATTAGAAGGGGGAGGCCCTCCATTCAGCAGTATAAGCTCTAAACTGTATGGATGTATATTTTTCTGGAGAACTTTCCCTAGACCATTGCCCCAGTTTTAATTATTAACAGGGTTAAAATGACAGCAAGATTTGACGGCTGAACCAATAATTTGGCATTTTGGCCCAAGAACTGCTTCTTTGCTCCACCATATCGAAATGGCCGGTGAATGGCGCAAGCCCCGGGTGTAGGCACGCGTCGTTTCCCCTCCTTCCCGCTCGTCACTAACAATCACGGCGGCGAGTTTCTTCCCTCTTGCTCCGGCAAGAGGAGCTACGCTCGCTGCCGCTCATTTGTGTTTCCGCTCTGCCCGACAATTGACTTTTCAACTTAAACGACCGGGTGACACACCGGACGCAGTGGTGACACTCGCCCCTCGCAGAAAAAAGCGCCTGGGTTCGATTCCCGACCCAGTCGCCTTTCTGCGAGGAATTTGTACTTCAAATACTTGGCAGGACCCACCTGCAAAAAGAGTCCCGAGGGTCAGAGAGGCTTTCCTCGGTAAACATGCGCAATATTAAAACAATAAAACCTCTCTCTCGTGTCTATCCTCTCCTCCCCTCCACTCGGCCCGTGGCCGTGAAGACCGGGCGCTACTGGAGCAAGGAGCAGCGCAAGCAGCAGCTGGTGCGGGCACGCGAGCAGCGGCGGCGGCGCGAGTTCATGCTGCGCTGCCGCCTCGACTGGCTCGGCGAGAAGGTGGCTCCGGCAGCGGACACGGCGGCAGCAGCAGCAGCAGCGGCGGCCACGGCGGCGGCCATGGCGGCCGCTGCGGGCGCCGGTGACGGAGTGCCGGCGGCCGCGCCTCCCTCGGACTTCGCTGGCCGCGCGCGCGAGCTGAGCATCCTCGAGCTGAGTCACCGCAAAATGATGAAGAAGCGCAACAAAAAGATTTTGGACAACTGGATGACCATCCAGGAGATGCTCGCCCACGGGCAGAAGTCGCCCGACGGAAACGGCAAGGTGTACAACCCCCTGCTGTCGGTCACCACCGTGTGACGGCACCCGCGGTCGCCGCGCTTCCAACCGCTGGCGCCGGGGGAGGAGCGAACTGCCACTACGTCGAGGCCTTGGACTGTCACGGAGCGCGTCCCGGCCAAGTCGGTGGTCGCGAGCGTGCCACCCGAGCTGCTGTCACTTGCAAACGCATTCTGTGGAGGAGGATGGCAGGCGCACGAGGTGCCACATCCCTCACATTGAAGACCAGGCCACGTGTAAACGTAATGCTGAGGCTAACGTGTGATGCACGCTCGAGTTCATGGAAAAGACACCACAAAAAGCCATGAGTAATTTTTGTCAATGTCAAATCTGTACTGATTCATGCAACGGGGCTGTTTTAAACCGGCTTGTCTGCCACTCTAGGGTCCAGCAGATGCTCTAGCATGGACCCGGCATGCATCCATGATGTGTGGATGCGCCGATGCCAGAACAGCGTGTTGGTGATTACAAGCCCATGAGCTGCACATAAGTCTAACAGCCTCCTATTGTTATTGAGCTGATCTGGCCCATGCCTTACAATAACTGCAGCCCAGGTGCCTGCAACATAACCCACAAGGGCATTACAGTTACTCGCAGGATGACTATTCCGAGGGCCCACTTTAGCCAGCACCTGACACAGGTGGTCATAGAGGGCATCTGACTCATCAGTGTT
The DNA here is from genome assembly GCA_014621495.2 of Entosphenus tridentatus. Classification (NCBI taxonomy): domain Eukaryota; kingdom Metazoa; phylum Chordata; class Hyperoartia; order Petromyzontiformes; family Petromyzontidae; genus Entosphenus; species Entosphenus tridentatus. The sequence goes on along the minus strand of CM025651.2, from coordinate 283,385 downwards.
AATCTTCAGTGGGGACATTAAGCCACTCCACCACCAATCCCCGCCTCCCCTTGATGGGGAAGCAAGCCCACAACAGCCTCGTACTCATAGCTTCCCACACCTTGCATCCATGCGCCCACGCTCCCTTCATTACTTTGTTCCGAGGGAGAGCCACTCACTACCCCGAATGGAGGACTGTCCACCTCTCGTGAGAACTGGAGGCAGAACAAGTCCACAGGACCTGTCATCCGCAGAGGTCTAGATGGTACCAGTCCAGCTCCTGACAGAGGAATGGCAGCCTCTCCCCCACGTGGCCAACCGCAATGGGTCCTTGCCGTTTCCTGGCTCCGCCAAATGGAGTTGTTCTAGGAAGACGTCGTGAATGCCTTATCCTCCGTGACCTCCCACACCGGCACAAGCTAATCGGGAGTTTCCACCAAACGATATTCACACACAGAGAGAGACACACACCTCATACAACCCCATCCCATACCGACTCGCGCCGCATTCACCCTCACACGACACTGCACACCAGACACGCGTCATTATACACGACAGTGCTCCACACTACGTGTAAAAGAAAACAAAGATCCCCTGTATAGCCTGTAGGGGCAACTGCTGTTAGCGAGCACCTATAAAGGCCAGCACAGCACACTAGGGGGTGGGTGGTCAACACCACGCCCGGCCGCCTTTGTCTCCCTAGTGGCAATGTTTACATATCGCACTAGGTACTCATTTGAGGCTGAGTCGACCTAGGGGAGGTCCAGAACCGGTTCAGATAATCGTCACCGGTGTTTGCCGTGAGCAGGAATCGAACCTAGGTCGCTGGGTTCGTAGCGCAGCGCGCTAACCGCTACACTACCCCTCCCCACCACATATACACACACAAATACACGTGCAAATACCATGGAAGTGCGTTAGCTAACGTATGGTAACAAAACACGCGGAAAACACAACGCGTGCCAACATTCACTAACAAAACCCAGGCTAAAAACTAATGAACACATGCACACAACCCTAACATAAAACATCATGAATCTACAACGCACACAATAATCTCATACTTATCAACTAAAACACTAAACTATATTAATGACGATATATCATGAACAAACAAATCTGGTGTTATTATTACTTATCAAATAAAAACGAGGAATTTCCGGGGCCCATTTAACCAACATTGCAAACGACTGACTTAAAACATTTAACACTCGGCTAAACCCGGCAGCTTTCGTCTCGATGTTAAAACAACTCAAACATGACGACAAATACACACGAACGTCAAATTAGATCGAAGACATCGATAACAACAGCAATTAAACACTAAGTTGTGTAACCAGCAGGAGGCGAGAGGATACGCTATGCCCCCAAGTGATTATGTTGACGCATCATCATCACACAATCCTCGCCACGGCTTCATCTGCTGTGGCCACGTGGCCTGTGTTAGGCAGCAAGCGGGCAGCAAGCGAGCAGCCGGCTGTTTAAGGCCACGTGGCCCTCGTGGTAAAGCAAGCCCAGCGGTGAGGCTGGATTTGAAGCCACCGGTCACGTTTATCGCTGCCCCTGATTGTCGCGAGGGTGACGTGGAATCATTTGTCTTGCGAACAGCGATTCGCAGTGGTGGCTGTACACGCATGACGCTAAACCCTTATTTAAGCGAAGACTGTAAGAATGTTTTAAAAATAGGCCAGTCCCTGGAGGATGAAGCGAAACGTGTAGATACGTTTGTACATTATGTACCTCGGCCTGAGTTGCACAAGCAAGTGTATTGTCCCTTTCTGGGAAATACTTCCACTGTTGGTCATGTTTATTTGTATATCTGTATCTCGGTAAGCTTCATAACTGCGAACCTTTCCACAATAAATTTGTCATCAAACATGAGGCGGCCTCTGGGTTTTGTGTCCTAAGAATTAGCACTGTTAGCGCAATAAATACAAATTATTGTTACATTTTTCACTTAAAACTTTCGTGACTACAGGAATTCATATCCTTTGGTTCTTTCGGTAAAGCCACGTAGATGGAAAAATAATTATAATGATGAAAAATGAATTATTATTTTTCTATCTTCGTGATTTTACCGAAAGAACCAACGAATACAAATGATAGTTCACCATCAGCGTCACGAGGCTTTCCATTGGCGCTGTCAACGGCGCGCCCGTGGGGTCGAGTGGTCTGAATTTAATTCTAGATTTGAAGTTTTCGTGACTGCAAGGGTCCATCCTCTGTTTTTTTCGATAAAGTCACGTAGGTGAAAAATAAAATAAAAATAAATTAAATCGCGACGTTTCGGAGGCAACACAAGCTTCCGTCTTCAGGTGGCACCGTCACAGCACAAGACGGAAGCTTGTGTTGCCTCCGAAACGTCGTGATTTCATTTATTTTATTTTTCACCTACGTGACTTTACCGAAATAACCAAAGAGTATGGTCTGAATTTGTGACGAACGTCTCGACACCCTGCACTGGCCTCCTTCGTCTGGGTCTACTCGTGGCAGACGGCTCGTCTTGAACCCGGCGATCCGGCTCGTGGCCACGATTCCTTCAACCCATGCCGAGGACAACGGGGGGACTGCTTCATCTTCTCCGTGCTGCACTCACCACCCTGCAGGTCACCACACTTCTCCCTCTGCTTCTCCGCTCACACCACTCCATTTGATAATCGCCTCCTCCCATCATCATCGTCGCCTCTTTTCCCGGAGCACTTCTAACCATTGTACTCATCTCGCGAAGCGTGTTGCACTGTTATCTATTACAATTTTGACGGTGCTGCTGGTTGCTGCTGCCCGCTTCACCTTTTTGGGTCCGTGCTCCCGAACTGTCTTCAACAAAAGAAATGCATACTCTTAGGTTCTTTCGGTAAAGTTACGTAGGTAAAAAATGATAATAATAATAATAAAATAATAAATGAAAATAACTAAATTAAATCACGACGTTTCGGAAGCAACACAAGCCTCCGTCATCAGGTGTAACTGCTCCAGTATAATTACTGTAGCGTGTGCGGACGGAGCTGGTAGGAACGTTGGGTTGCTCGGTCAATGACCAGGGTCAACGGCGGCGTGGTGTATTCCGCAAATATGCCCGACTGTGAGGGCGGGCACAAGCCGGCGTGAGAAGGTTAAACGTTGAGTTTTATAAGGGCACCACGGGGTGACCAGCCCCTCCCCACCCAGCCCCACCCCTCTCACCCCCCACTCAGTCCCACCCTCCCCACCCAGTCCCTCCCCACCCTCCCCACCCAGCCCCTCCCTCCCCACCCAGCCCCTCCCTGCACGACGGACACAATAATCCCCTGTGGGCTGGTGTAACCAGGAGGTTCCTACCAGTATTAAGTACGAGAACAGGTGTCGTCCTGAGCGTGGCTCCACCGTCACGCGCTCCACCGTCACGCGCTGCCCATCCATCAGCGGTGGGAGGATGGACGGCCACACGGACTCGTCGGTGACGAGGTGAAGCCAAGAGTCGTTCTTGTAGGTTGAGAGTGGAATAAAATAGGACTGGGGTTGGGGATTCAAACGATAGCCTCACCTACCACTGCTGCTGTATCCCACACTGAATGGCGATGGTTTCTTGGTCGAGGTATAATTATTTATTGGTTGAACGGGTGACCCAATATGGTTCTGGGCAACATGGGTGAAGGTGGAAACGTGTGGACGGGAAGTAGTTGTTCAAGGGTGGCTTGGGTCGTGCTTCCTCTGCTGAGGTGCAGCAAACACGGCCCTTGAAACCGGTTGTGAAGGTAACGAGGGGTGGGGGGTGATCAAACTAAAACCAAAACTTTTTTTTATCTTACCAGGTAAGGCCCACGGAGCTATGTAGCTCTTTTTCAGAAGCGACCTGGCCACAAATGACAACTCAACGAAGTGGCTTATCATCGCGTGGAAATGTATAGCAGCCACATTCTCTAAACGCTTGGTCCTGATTCTAAATGGGGAGGAAAACCCGGAGGAAACGGGAAAAATCCACGCGACTACCAAATATGCAGCAGGCGAGGTGGTTAATACCTCGCCACCGTGGCACCCTAAGGCAGAGACTCCCACGGAAGTGATCACCTTGGAGGGGGAATGGGGGCGGTATATGCGGTGCGGCACGGGTGCGGTGGGGCACTGGTGGAGATTTTCGTCCTCATGGGAGCCGCAACTCGGTACAGCAGCAACTCGAGCCGAGTCTCGTAAATGAGTAGAGGCAGCCTCTTCTGGCGGGGTGACATGAGAGTGCACGCCACAAACGGACCTCGGCAGGACGACCTGGGAAGGTGTTGGCAGCCGACTAAACAACCCGGCGGCCGGTGCAGCTGAGCGCGCAGACAGAAGGTGGCGGCTGCCTTTGACGGGGCGAGGCCACGCCGGGGGGAATAACAGGCGGAGCCTGAGAGAGCTCGGGGCTGCCGTGGGATCGTGGTGGACTGTTGCCACGCCGCCGGTGTCTCCGTGCCGTCTCTGCTTTGGTGCTGTCCTAGCCAAGTATCTGTTGTTATTCTAGCCCAGTACCGTATGCTAGTCATAGCTAAGTACTGTAGGATGTGAGAGTACATTATCTGCGCCCTTAATAAATAAAGACGAAAAGTGTCCGAGAGTCATTACACAGTGACCTCGCCAAAAGCCACTGCAAGGATGAGCGGAGTTTGCATGATGGTTTATTCCTTGACGAAATCGGCAAGGTGTTGCGATTCATTTGTGGCAAGCGCTTGTACAGTAATTGAAAACTTTATTGCTCAAATACTTCAGTCTTGATACACGAGAGGTTCGTGTTGCTGGTCAAGATGCGAGGATCTGACCCAGTGGCACCGTGGTCAGAACGCGCCTCTCACAATGTAGACATTAACACCCTGAGTGGCCCACACCCTTCCAGGATTTACACATTCAATTCCTGCAGAAGGGCTGGGGAGTGATTTAACCAATCCACCCCTCCTGAGGTTGGGGACGCCATGTGGTTTCCCCTCTGGATACCAGCCTCTACCGTGGGAATATGGAATTTCTACCATTGGCTTGGAGCCACTAACAGGCACAACCCATATCCTTCAGTTGAGGGATGCACTCATTTTTAAATCCTTTATATTAAGTTCACTTGCTTGCTTGCTTGCTTACGACCGCGCAAATCTTTCGGTCGTTTTTTACCCCCCTTCCCGTGATCCAATCGAGCTGACATTTTCCACACAGACTCGTTGTGCGTGACAATTAATGTTCGTGAAATTTTTTTTCCAAAATGTTACACTTTTTAGGACAAAAATATTATATTTAATTACCAATTGCTTAATGCTTGCGCTGCAATCATCTGACCCATAGGTGGCAGCCATCTCAAGCCAGAGGACGAGAGGACTCTAGCCGCCACGCATATAAAGGATTTATAGTGAAAAACTTTGTTTTTACGGGTAAATTTTTTACCCGTGAAAATAAACTTGGAAGATACAGCATTGTGGCTGCTGAACTCCAAGCTCTGGGTTTCACCCCCCGCCTCTGTGCGCTGGGTTGCAGACTGACACAGAGCGGCTCCCAGCATGCACCGCGCAGGTGGGGCGAGGAGCTCCGTGTGGCTCTATCGCCACGAGGGGGCGCTACGGCGGTGCCCCTCAAGTCTCGTGGCTGTGACTCGAACCAAGCCTCCCACGTGTATCGGGCAGCACGTGATGCACAGCTGAGGTATGTATCTAGAAAACAGCAGCGGTTCTCTCTCTGCGGTAGTGCATTCAGCCCAAGGGGACGCGCATTCCCGTGAGACGTCCGTGTAGTGATCGAGTACCACTACGTCGGTTTTCGCGGTTGTGCTTTATAGCTCTGGATTGTGATTTTTGGGTTGTGCTGCATGTTGTTGACACACTCGCACACACGCACAGACACGCACACACATACAGCAGCACAGTAAGTGAGCACGTAAGCCTGTCTGTACCAGAGTGGTCTCGCCCAGGTGTACTACGGGCTCACCACTTCGCGCGCAAGTGGTGAGCCCGTGTGCACCGGCTGACGAAGCTCGTGAGTAGTAACGTCGGCCGGCCCACATCAATCGCAGCCAGCATCCAGAAGAGAAGCTCCCAGTCCGTGGAGCGAAACATCGGACAACGCGAGAGGCACAGCCCGGAACGCGAGCGAGCGAGAGAGCGAGAGTATCTCCTTGGTTCTTTCGGTAAAGTCACGTAAAAGGCAAATAATACAATAATAAAATAATACAACATAATAAAATTCAATTCCCACGACGTTTTGGCCACAACGCAAGCAGCTGTCCTGAGGTGAAGAACAGGTCTTTTGGAAAGACATTCAGACGCTGTCTTTCCGAAAGACCTGTTCTTCACCTGAAGACGGCTGCTTGCGTTGTGGCCGAAACATCGTGAGAATTGCATTTTATTATGTTTTATTACTTTATTATTTCCCTTCTACGTGACTTTACCGAAAGAAGCAAGAAGATGAATCCCTGCCGTCACGAAAGCTTTACATCGAAATTTAGAGCGAGCGTAGTGACCGACGTCCGCGCGCTGTCCTCTACTGCGGCACCGCAGACGCCGCTGCCGCGCTGCGCTCGAGCTGCCCCAGCAGCACGTGGGCCACGCGGCCGCAGTACGTGTGCGCCGCCTCACCCATGGCGGCACGCGCCGGCGCCAGCAGCCCAGACTCGAGGTCGCCGCTGCCAAGTCGGTACTGCGCACGCACGCACGCACGCACGCGTGAGGTTGAGGAGTGGCCGGTGTCTTCACAGCGTCCGTGCCAGACGGGCCGCTGCACGCGCAGAGCATCTGTAATTCAGGCGGGCAGGCCAGCAGAGTGGCTATCGAGTGAGCAGGAGGCGCACCATGAGCCACTGGCCGGTGGAGCGCTGGCACCCGGCTAAGAAGAGGAAACATTTAATGGGGGAGGTGAGACCCCTTTTAAAGAGCCTGCGCCAACCCACTTGGTTGCATGCAACAGAGTTGTGCAACTGCTCGCTCCGATGTGGACCCCAGCTTGAGGCCGCCCTCAAAGAATGTATCCCTGTGCCCTGTTGCCAGCGTACACGTGGCGCGGGCGTACTGGTGTAATGTGAGGTTATATCCGGGTCGTTGACGGATTACAACTCGTCACGATGATTGGCTCTGCCGGTCCTGGTCCATAGCCAATGGGGGGAAGCCTAGGGGCGTGGCCCTGACGTAATGGAAAGGTGACAGCTGTTGTAGAGGATTGGTTCTGCTGGCTTTGGCCACAGCCAATGGGGAGACGGGGGCGTGGTCCCGGGATCCTACGGTGGAATCTGGAAGATTCCATAGAGGCTAACCAGGATTGGTGGAAACGTACCATGGGACCCGGGTATTAAATAGGGGTGGATCAGAACAACACGTGGTCAGAACTGGAACGAACGGAGGAGGAGGAAGTGCTGTAAAGAAAAGCGAATAAAGACCGGATTCCAGAAGTCGCCTCAACGACCTTTATTACATTACACTGGCGTGGTGGCCAAGTGGGTACGCACGTGCAGGAGCGCCTGGTAGATGGCGCGGAAGGCCGGCTGCTTGCCGTCGTGGTACACGCCGCGGTTTCCGTGCAGCACGGCCACGCCGTCGCGCTCGGCGCCGCCGCAGTTGCTGCCGTACATGCAGTGGTCGGGACGGAAGTTCCAGCGGCAATCGAAGACGTGCACCATCTCTGTGGGGCCGCGCGCGGCGCGGGGAGACGCGCGTCAACCCATGCGGCCCTTGCGCCGGGCCACTATCTAACCAGGCGGGGGCCCGTCGTGATGCCCGCCTCGTCGTTAGAGAGGAGACCACAGCAGTGCGAAGGTATTTCGTGACACAATTATACAGTTTATGGTTAGGGTAGAAGGGCCTAGGCTGCGTTCCTGACTGGGCTGCCTTTCTATGTGGATTCATACTCTTAGTTTTTTTGGTAAAGTCATGTAGGTAAAAAATGAAATTCAAATTAAGAAAAATAAAATAATAAAAATCACGACGTTTCGGAGGCAACACAAGTCTCCGTCATCAGGTGGGACCGTCACAGCCAGATTTGCTGCATCAAGTGAGGCAGGGATTCCAAGATGCAAGTTCTTAAAAAGCTTAAAATCTAGAATTTTCTACGTGGCATTTGTAAGCTCTCTCCCTGTCTGCATGGGTTTCCTCTGGGCTCCCTGGTATTGGGCAAAACATCCCAGTGGTGAAAAATGTGCCTGAGAATGACTCAGTTGTGTCACACACACAACAGCAACATCGCCCCCTACTGCGAAAACATGGCAGGACCCTCCTGAAAAAAGGTCCTGTGACTCGGAGAGGCTTTCCTGATAAACCAGCATAATAAGAACAATAATACACTTAATAATGAATATCCTTTTGTCAACTGACTGCTGGGTGAAGCCTTCCCTATACCACGTGGGTCATGGAAGTTAATTGACCATACTTCTCCGTGCTGTGCTGCCCTCTGTTGACAACACGGCCCCGGCGTTTCGCCTGGCGGTCCATCATCCAAACAGCGGTGACATCGCAGCTGTGAGTTGACGACTCCAACAGCGCCACCCGGTCAAATTAAACGTAAACGAGGGGCCAAAAGTAAACTACAGTTGTATCAATAAATAAACTTGCCAGGATTGAGCAAATGCACCAGCGACCTGATTTTCCGGTGTTTACAAACACGGCGCAGTCGCTCACCACCCGCGGTAGTGCCATCCGAGCCTGTTGGCGCACGCCCAGCAAACGCGAGCGCCAACGCTACAAACGACCACACCGCCTGCTGCCTCGTATGCCGACCTTCTGTCGGCGGCTCTTCAGCAAGCGCTCTGCGCTTTTCTTTTCAATGCCAAAGCGAGGGCAGCGCCGCTGTACTCGCCAAAGCGCAGGTCCGACGGTGGTCGCGCGTGGGTGGAGGCCACGTTTCCTCCCGGGCCTCGCCGGACAGAAACCCTCGACGCGCAGCGGCTCTGCCTGGCGACACGCTCCCACCCAGTTTCTGATTCGGCGGGGGCCTCACCGGGGTTGTAGTGGAAGATGATGTTGAGCAGGTCCTGGTCGCCCCACGTGATGTTCAGCCGGTACTTGTTGTAGAGCGGCAGCAGCATCTCGCCCCAGGCCAGCGGCACGGCGCTCATGTCGTTCTGAGGGGTCGCAAAAGACGGTTCGGTCCCTCCTAGCGACGCAACGTTGTTCACGAGCTTAAATCGCCGCCTCGCCTTTACGAGAGTCACCGTGCCTCCCCCGAACCTATTGGAGACCGACGGACAGAGTTAACGCATTAACCCACTCGACCTTACTCGGATTGGATTCAGAAAGGCCGGCGCCGGACCGAGCGATCCCGGCTCCCACCTTGAACTGCGCGGTGCGCAGGCCTGCCAGATCCATGAGCATAACCCCGGAGTTGACCCCCGTGCGGCCCAGGTAGGGGTGGCGGCCGAAGCGGTTGTACCAGCCGATCTGCAGCAGCTCGTGCTCGGGGGCGAGGCCCGCGAGGCGCCAGGCCCCGAAGCGGCGCCGCAGCGCCCACAGCTCGTCGACAGGCGCCAGGAAGAGCACGTCCGTGTCCACGTAGAGCAGCCAGCCCACGTGGGGCAGCAGCAGCTGCGGCAACAACACCACCACCACCACCAC
>CM025651.2:211754-223882 GCA_014621495.2 Entosphenus tridentatus | reverse complement strand
GTCGTGGTGATGGAGTCGTGGTTCACGTGTCGTGGTGATGGAGTCGTCGTTAGCTGAAATGCGTGTTGATGTCACGGGGTGGGGGGGGAAGTAACTTGGGAAGTCCACACGTACAGTAGGAGTACTACTACCACACTGGGAGTGAGGTCATCCTCCTCTCGCCGTGCCACCCCCACCGCCTGGAACACAGTCAATAGATCTCCATTGCCAATGCCGTCCACGGCGTAACACTTCAACATCGCGTGCCGCCTTCCTGCCAGATTTCCACAGCACTCGAGCAGTATCCACTCAACCTTCAAGAACCTCTCAAGCAGCACCATCGCTATCTGACTTGAGGTCTGCCGTCTGGGTGTCACCCTATCACCCGTCTCTCCATCATGCACCGGTCCGACTCATCACAAGCTGTTCCTCTTCCTCATTACACCTACACTGATCCTCCCAAATTGTTGATCATATTTGTCCCCACTGTTGACTTGCCCCTATTAGATGATCAACTCAAGACCGTAGCATGGGGGCAGGGGGTGGCTTGCACCCCCCCTGATGGTCAAAACTACGACTTGGGGCGCCCTTGACAGCCAGCGTGAGATAGTTTTTCAACAGCATTTGGGCCCCACCTGACCGATTTCCGCACCTCCTGAGCTAATAATGTAGTCACGCAACTGGGTCAAGACCTTCCTCGTCTCTGCTGATGATTGACTGTCCGACACCACATTGTCATCTGTGGTATTCATACTCCTCGCCTTCCTCATGCACTTACCTTGCTACACATTCACACAGCTCGTGTCTCTACTGCTGGTCAGCTTCTGGAAAGAGTGTGATTACTCTCGTCTGAAGCTCTCCTCATGGTGGCTAACAAACCTCGACATTGGTGTTTAGCTCCCGAACATTGCCACGTACAAGAATATCATTACAAATACTCTTACATTCACGTTGAATTCCTTTATCCAGAGGACGAATTGCACTGTGCAGTCTTGGGGATTCGACCTGGAGTTCTGATATGAGTAGCAAAGGAACGGAAGTCAAAGACAGTGATAGGTACCACGTGCTAAGGAAACTAATTCCAAACAACAGGATGCTTCATGAAGCAATCCTGCGGTCTCGGTTGTTCCTCGTGACGGTCGTGGACAGATTTGGGTTTCTCATCACTAAAACATCGACTCGCTGAGGCAGAAGGGAAACTGCTGCTCTGATTACCACTGAGTTCTACTATAAGAACAGTGGCCGGTGTAGAAACCACCTTCAGGAAGTGGAAGTTTACTTTAGCTTATCCTCGATACAGATTGACAACTGAAATTTAAATGTCACTAAGTATTTCCATGGAGGCAAACAGTTGTTAGGGCGGCATTTCTCTAGTTGAGACACATGAGGTTATAAGTGCTCGGTCCATGGGCCAGAGCTGAAATCAATACCCCACCTAAGATAGAAAAACTATCATCGTACCGGTTTATACGATTAATAAGCGTAATTTGTTTGTATCACTCACTCCTAAGATTGATATCGCGTAACTCACTATTATTGGCCACAGACAGAAATGGGAACGATTTAACTTATGCCACCTCATGTGGTATTGACAAGAGAGAAATACGTTGTCTGTGCTCATGGGCTGAGTGAGGAAAGCACGCAGAGCCGCGGTATGCCTTGGTGGTGCCTGCTGCATGAGAAATGGCGCGTGAATCACAACGATGAACAGCCGTGCGCACCTATCCTGTGACGAACAAACATTTCACGGACACAGGGCCTGCAGATTGCATTCATGTCCAGCAAGGACACGTTCTGCATTCCCTGCGGCATGTAAAAATAATAATCGTTGATTTAGCGATGACGCCTTAACATTAATATCGGGAGGGGGGGGGGCAGCACAGTAGTAAGCATACTACACTGATTACACAGTGACTTGAAATTGATTTCCAGCCAAAACTAACATCAGTGATGAGTGATTTGAACTGCACGGGCGCCTAACGCTTCACCACTCCACGCTGACACGCGTAGCAAAGTACAGTCAAACTATTCCCATGACCAACATGGTGTGTGGGTGCATTTACATAACAGTGGATTGACAAAGGGTTGTACTTAAATAATATATCAATGTATTCTCTAAATCGATTTGACATCACACTGAGAGGAAGAAGAAGAAGACATGAATCCGAGACGTATTGACTGTTTAGGAAAGTAAATGGCTTTGGCCAGGACACGCTGCTAGAAGTGATTTTGGCCAGTGGTTACAAATAACGATAAAGTGGCTGCCACAGAAGGGAACGTGCACAAGAGAATGTCTATCACGTATATGGAACAATGAAATCGGTTGTGTGCAGGTGCTTGGTGGATTGCTACATCTCAGGACTTTTGGAGACGGTGATGAATCAGGGAAGAGTGGATTAATCACGATGGATGATGAATGTTACGTGCAGGCCGGCTCGTAATTGGAAGGTTGTGAGTTCATATCATGATCTGGGGTCAACTCAGCCCGTCACTCATCCAGGGCTGAAACTCTAATTTGCAAGTTGGTGGGATGTCTGCAATGGTTCCTCTCCACCCTTAACCTGTATACAGTCTCGTGTCTCTTAGAGTTCTCCCCACTTGGTACAGTAATTGTGCTGTGACGGTGCCACCTGAAGACGGAAGCTTGTGTTGCCTCCGAAACGTCGTGATTTAATTTATTTTTATTTTTCACCTACGTGACTTTACCGAAAAAAACAGAGTATGGACCCTTGCAGTCACGAAAATGTCATATCTAGAATTAAAGTGGTTGTACTGTCGAGGGCTCTGGTCTGCAATATGGAAATATGTCATTTGCACCCCGTGAATCGGGGCAGTCGGTGATACGTTTCAATGCATGGCTCGTATAAGCAGGGAGATGCTTACGGTTGGCTTGAGACGGAGAGAGCGATGTCTCAGTCGCACCTCGTTGCTGCAATTTGTCCGTTAAGCTCGCTTGCTGAATGCCTCCGATTAAGAGAATCAATACGTAGCATCGTGTGCACTGGAGACTTGAAGCAAGAGGCACATGACACACTCGGCTGTGTGGACAGTGCGTGCAAGTGTGTCCATGTTTGCTTGACATGCCCGACATCCTGGCCTTGCCCTTAGTGTTTTTCTACTAGACACCTTCTTTGCTTGTATATTATCAACATCAGTGCTCTTGCGAGACATGCATTTAACTCCATACTGTTTGGGTTATATCTGAATAAGGAATTGGCAAAGCCACAGAGCTATGTTTGATTGTTTTTATAAGCTTAAAAACACAGCATACCTGGCTTACGGATTGTGCTGCGGTTCACGTTTCCAAGAGGCCAGTTTCCATCACCGCAACCTACTTCCGTCAATTATACGTCAACTGTTTACCTCCGACAGTGGTCAGGTGGTTGTGCGTGAATATACTGGATAATATTATTTCCCTTAACAAATACTGTACTGACGCAGACTCCAAAGCTTCCAGATGGGTACTGCAGCCATCATTTTGGTGACGGTCACGTTTTTTTTATAATAGTGGGGCGGATGGCATTGTGGTAAGAGTGCTTAACTCATTCTTGCAAAGTCGCGCGTTTTAATCTCGGTTAAGGATCAACTCAAACCGTGATGCCTCGTCCTAGGTAGTGACTTGCTCTGATCATGAAAACGTGGATTTTTTTTCCACTGGCTTAGGGCTACTAGCAGAGGATCACCGTCCCAGAACCTGCAGGAGACGCTTTGACTTGAGTCACACACATGGTCGAGCGGCAGCGCTATTGCCGCTTGTTGCAGATGTTCGCTGTTCATGTCTATCGGCCGCCAGAGTTAACACTGCGGGAATATTAGCCATTTATTTGACTCGTCTTGCTTCACAGTGCAGTGGACGTTAAAGATACCGTGACAAAAGTCCTCTTGATATGCAAATTCTTTTGTCAAGGTGCTCTTCCTCCTCCCTCCCAGCTTAAATAGACGCTCCAAGCCTGGGGTGTGTCATTCAGACTCTGTCTTCTCGACAGACCTGTTCTTCACCTGAGGACGGCTGCTTGCGTTGTGGCCGAAACGTCGTGAGAATGATGTCATTTTTATTATTTTATTATTTCCATTCTACGTGACTTTACAGAAAGAACCAAGAAGAAAAAAAAGTGCCACGGTCCAAATTGGAAAAATTACACGCAAATTGTTGAATTGGAATAATCGCGTAGTAATATGGCCCCTTCCAGTAAGACTATACTTGTCTGTGAAACATAGTGACTTTGCTCTAGCCTTCCGTTATAAGAAAGGCACAACTACAAAATGTACAAATTGTTTCCTTTAATAAATGCAACGTTTTTGTTACGAAGCTGACGAGCCAGTCTGCTAACAGGTCCTCTAACACTGAGCTGATCTAAACTCGCGCGTCTTGCTGAATGTGTCGTGGGGAGAAGCTTCCCCAGTTAGCCCCCACACAGCCGGCTGTTATTTTTGGAAACGCTTGACACTGACGGAGCCAAGCTCAGGCACCGTACGATGACAAATCGTGCGCGTTAAATTCTTCTACAATAATAGGGAAGGTGGTAATAGCTTCTGGAAACCCGCATGGCGTGGGACGATCATACTCACCTGTCTCTGAAGGTAGCCGTGATGCGCCAGGAGGCTGGGTAGCTCCTCCGTTGTGTCGGTCAACTCGGGCTCCGGTGGAACTCCTCCTCACTTGTCGGTTGCTATTATTATTAATGCGTATGACTCGTATATCCATGTCTGTTTACATATTGGTACAATATTTTTCTTGGCCTATATTTGTTTGATGTTTCTGTAACGTAATTGTATTTGTACTATGAACACTATAAATATTTTTTCAAATTATTTGTGTATCGAAAATTTACATTTCTCACGTGACAATTGTTTGTTTCGATTTCTATTTGCTTGATTGCTGTACTTTATTTTACGTGTTTTTGCTTTTATCATTTTGCTGACCCCCATTCGCTCCTGCAAATTATCCTCATCCTAATCTCTTAAATTCTCATCTGATTATACCACGTAACCTTGAAACGATTTAACCAGGATAGCATCCCTGAGTCTCCAGACTATTATTCAGGAGGGTTCTGCCAACTGAGTGATTTACAGGTAATTTCTCAGCATTGACATTTTTTACCAATACCAGCTACAGCTACTGTTTTTTGTCAATGGGCAGATAACTTAATAACTCCACACGGAGAGGTGCCAGATTCGGAAATCGAACCCAGGCACTTTTTTCTGAGGCACAAGTGTTACCACTGATGCCACTGACGGTGAGAGCCACCATTAATTCCGTGTCACATCTGTTTTTTTGACACAAATTACAGCATCCTGCAGAAACGTTTTTGGGTCAGACGTAGGTCACGGGGTCAGCATGTATGGGTCCATTTTTTTAATTACGCCGAAACCTATTGATTGAGCTCTTGCTCTTTGTAAACGAGGAGACAGATCGATGAAAGCTTTGGCTTAGAGATGAGCAGCTTCGTCTGAGTGTAATCCACCTGGGCACATGCCAGGATATTGAGTTCTGGTTCTGGGCTGTAGAGTGGGGGATGAGTTCTATGTCTGGGCTATAGAGTGGGGGACGAGTTCTTGTTCTGGGCTGTAGAGTGGGGGATGAGTTATATGTCTGGGCTATAGAGTGGATAATGAGTTCTATGTCTGGGCTATAGAGTGGGTGATGAGTTCTAGATATGGGCTATATAGTGGGTGATGAGTTCTACGTCTGGGCTATAGAGTGGATGCCGTAGCTGCTGTAGCCGTGTTCCTCCCCCTTGGTGGTGCCTGCAGAGATGGTAAGCAGCAATGTGTTGTGGGGTCATTGTTGTGAAGGAGGAGGAGTCACGGCATGCTGCGCTCGCTAACGAAGCAATCGGCGGTGTTTCCTCCTCCCACCGAAACGGGGATTCTACCCATTGCGGGTGCCCTGCCCCCGTGTGTATTTTTCCTAAGCTCCATGGTGGGGGACAGACCATGGTGTGAGGTTTCACTTTGGCATTCACCAGCCGCTTGGTTGGCAACACACGGCCAGACCTGACTCAATGAGCAAGCGGGCGCGGCATACGCCGGTGGGGGTGAGCGATGCAGCCACCCAGGGGATGACGGAACGACGTCTGCCGCCGCCGTGTGGTGAAGGGCAAGTCTCATGGGGAAGTATTGATCGCTCAAACAACTCTTCATTTGGAGGGAGTGGACTGATGGCCTCTTGAGTTGCAGCCTTATTAAATTACAAAAGGACATTTGGGTTGAGAAAAGCAAGGGATTTTAATATGAACTGGCTTTAACAGTGACTCACAAGGATCACTTGGTCTGGCTGGCTGAGCTTCAGACACAAAAAACAACCATAAGAATGCTTGTGGGTGCTTTTGTTTGACTCTGAGCCTCAAGCAACAAGAATTCATCTTAAGCATTCTAAAGGTGCCTAAGTCTGTCTGTGAGCCTGTGGTAATTAACTGAGCTCGATGAATGCCTTAGTCTTGCTTTGGCCATTAGCAATGAATCCTATGGATTCTGTTCTGTGCCCTAGTATGCTCTATCAGGCATTGACTAACCCTATAAATCTAGAATAATGCCGTAGTCTGGCTGCCTGAGCCTCCGACATTCAAAGAGAACAATCTTAAAGCTCAGAGTACCTGAGTCTGATTTAGCTTTTGCTAGAAAACGGTTCTTTGTGGAACGTTTTGTAACCTAAGACATTGTTAACCACTTGCGAGAACGAGCTAGCAACATTCCATGTTTTAAGGGCTTCGTTGCCAGAGGCCTTGCAGACACTCAGCCGGAGGAAGGGCGCAACAACAAGGTGCTCGAGTTGCAGCAGCAGCAGCAGGTAATCGATGATGCGTTGTTATGCACACGAGTCGTGCTTAACCTCGCACAAGGAAAGCCTCCGGCGGCGGCGTGCCACACGCTACCTTCAAGAATGCAGGCGCCCATGCAGTTTCTCTTTCCCAGGGGAACTGGGCTTGTGTGTGGAGAATTGAATGTTGTTGAGCACAGCGATGAAGAAAGGGGAAGTTGAAGTGAGTTAACTTCCGTCTGGTAACTCCCCGCAAGTGACGTGTCAATAAGGAGTGGCATTTAAGTCTCGGATTGTTTGCATTGCAGCAGCAAGCAGCACTTTTTGTCGCCTTGAGACTTGCCATGGCATACCAGATGTGGCCTGCTATGGCTTGGAGGGAGTGAACGTCATTGAAGAACATGAGGCTGTGATGGGATGGCCCACCTGTGTAGGTTGGAGGAGACACCCTCAAGGTTGGCGACCAAGGGGAAGATTTACAGCCGGAGTTCCACACATTTCACAGCATTGGGATGTTGGGTCAATGTCCGTTACATTGTTGTTTTTTTGCCATGTGAGGAAATACTTCCAAAACAAGGGGTGAGAATAATATACAAACTCCACTGAGAAAGGCACCTGGATCGGGAGTCAAACCCCCAGGCCCTTGTTGCAGTGGCTGAGGCTCGTTACCACTGCACCAACCTCTCGCTCATAATAAGTAATAGTTTAAAAAATTAAAATACTTTTAATGAAATGTACCCTACTAGTAATGGAAGAACTTCACGACTCCAAGAAGTGGCCCCGAAGCTTGCCATAGCGTAAGGGGCCGTGGTGATTTACAGCCAACTTCAGTTGAGCGTGGACAATTAGACCCAAGCCGAAACATAACATATAAAAAAAGATTGTTGATTTTTTTTAATGATATAATATAGTATTGTCATCAGTACGACATAAGTATACCAAGTTTGCAGTCGATACCACATTGGGAAGTGGGTTAAAATTGGGTTACAAGATTTGAGGATACAACGACAACAACAGCAGAGTGAGTTAATAGAAAGCGTGTTTATAATAAAAGGGGAAGATATTTAGTTTGGACAACCTTGCCTAGAGACAGGTAGACCCTGTATGAAGCCGATGTCGGCAGTCAGGTGTGAACTGATAACGAGGGGAGGGATGCAGCAGAGGGAAATGATGACGAGGTGAGGTGGAATCGACAGCATTGGCCATGATGATCTTTTTGATCTTAGCAGTGTTAGCTTAAAAGTAATTTTTCGATTTAAATCTTTCGTGACTGCAGGGATTCATCTTCTTGGTTCTTTCGGTAAAGTCACGTAGAAGGGAAATAATAAAATAATAAAACATAACAAAAGAAAAAATAATATAGATAAATAAAAATGTAAATGAAATTCTTTTTATAATGTTTTATTTTTATTATTTTATTATTTCCCTTCTACGTGACTTTACCGAAAGAACCAAGAAAAAAATATTACAAGTTATTGTTGATGACAATGTTAATCATTAGCTATTGAATAGTCTTTGTGCTCCCCAGGCCACACAAGAAGAGCCCATGGAGACAGCTGGTCTCTGGGATAGGGGGGAGACCTCGTGCATGGTGTTTGGACTAAGTGCCGTAGCTAGTGTAAGTCAGGACTAATCGTGTTAAGGACATTATTAGTTTCGGTGCTCGTATATTTTGCGTTGTGGACAGCGACAGTAATAGTGCTGTGGTTTGGGATGGTTACCCGTATGATTAAGTACTTGGGTAAAAAATATTGTTGCTATGAGTGCTGCTGGTTTGAAGCTTTCGTGACTGCAGGAATCCATACTCGTTGGTTCTTTCGGTAAAGTCACGTAGTTATTTTATTTTATTTCTTCCTACGTGACTTTACCGAAAGAACCAACGAGTATTATGAGTGCTGCTGGTGTTGAGCCTTAAGGGTAAGAGCACAGGTCAGCGCTCGCCTTGTGGTCTCGTCCGTTGGCTCAACGCCAAAGACGAATCGATGTTGATCATTGGGTGACGAATCAATGTTGATCGTTGAGTCGTCGTTTCTTGTTGTTGGGTGCCTGGGTGGTACTGCTAATCTCATGGCGAGAGCGACCTGGGGCGCCAACAGGCTCATGCATAGCGTTGGTGATGCAGTTGGCAAACGTCGCATGGTAATTTTGCCCTTTACCAGTAAACAAGTTGGAATGTAAACATGTTTCACTGTTAGCTTTCCTTGGCCTCGTCGGAGGCGGTGCGTCGCTGGGGGGTGGTGCTGGTGGAGGTGGCACTGGCACTGGCAGCCCGAGAGTGGGAGGAGAATTGAACTCGGGTCTTGGGCTTGTGTTGGAGCTTCTTCATCGGCACCCTGTCGGCAGCCAGCGCCGCACAGACGGGTGCCGACGCGACCCAGCAAAGACACGCCGCCGTTTCCCCGCCGAGCCGAGTTCTAATTAGTTAATTTTATTGAATATACTTGCCAGCTGGAGCGATGTTGTTGAGTGTATTCCAAATTGAGTGATTGACGGTGTCATTTTGTTTTAAATTCAGACCATGAAGCCAGCACACAATGTCCTAGTCTTTTTGAACGGAATAAGGGCATCGTTCACATGCATCGTGAAGCAGACGGTGCATATTTGAACAGTTCATACACCCGCATTTAAGCCACGGCAGCCTGCTGGATACGAACCATGAACGTCTGCAACAAGCGTCTAACACGCTGCCGCTGGGCCATGTCACCGCCCGTCCGGGAAGGGGATCGTACTCGAGAGGCGGCATGGGAGCAGCCTAATTTAATTAGTGCTCAATGTAGACGGCCACAGAACAACAGCCGCATTCATATTTAATGTGTTGTGAGGTGTCTCCGTGGTTATTGTGTGTGTGTGTGGCTTTGTCTTTTGTACGTGTGTTTGGTGGAGCGGTGGCTTTGTAATTAGCGCACTGTGCTTCGAATTCGGAAACCTGAATTCTATTGCAAGTCAAGGCTAAAATTATTGACGAGCAATATCAGAACTGGTACTGACCCCCTCCCTAGGTTGAGTCAGCCGGAAATCAGATCTGTACCTGGTGTGATGTATGTAAACAACAGCGCTTGGGAGATAGAGATGACCCAGCAATGATGTTTGCCACTACACCCCTTGCACGTCCCTCTGGCATCAACAGGCGCTCGCTAAAAACGCTTGCTCCTACGGTGTACGTAGCCATAGCAAATCGTGCCTGCAGATCGTTATCGTGCATTTCCGCGACCACACGTTCCGTTGAGTTCCTGCCCTGCACCTCTTTTTCCCACGTGTGAGTTGCACGGAAGGTGGCTTCCAGCTCGCAGCACGAGGCTGCTGCTTGCTGCCCGTGGCCAGCGTGGTGTTGGCGCGTGCGTGCAGGCCACAGCACGCAGGTCATGCCATCGTGCGTCATGCTTATCTCTCCAGCACAAGCGCGGTGTGGCAATCGTTGGACTCGGGGCCCGCATGGGTGGTGAGGTGATCCTTTATCCAGGTTGAGTTTGCACTTAGTTATTTTTTTATAGTATACTGTACCGTTGGATTCCAAGAAATGGCTCGAAAAACGTTGTATTGGTTTCATCAGAATTTGTAAAAGTTTTGAGAATTTAAATTAGTTGGACTTCTTCGTAAAAGTCCAATGCAGCGGCACCGGCATGGCCAAAGTTATCTCTCAAGATGATTGTGATCGTCATTGTCATCATCACCCTTATCATTGTCGCCATGACCACGATGTCATTTATAAACGTGGGGAAATAGTGCAGTTACTGTAGTCGGCTTATCAAAGGTGTCTACTGGCAATCCCATATTCTTACATCTGCCAATGCTTGGCATGTACGGTTTATTACTTTTCATGATCGTCATCATCATCAACGTGCATGATCTTCCCAAGCTCTCGCCATCCCAAATGGTCACGCGATGCATCAAACCTTCTCGCTTCTTCTTCTTGGTTCTTTCGGTAAAGTCACGTAGAATGGAAATAATAAAAAATACAACATAATACAATAATTCTCACGACGTTTCGGCCACAACGCAAGCAGCCGTCCTCAGATGAAGAACAGGTCTGTCGAGAACTCTGCCTTCTCGACAGACCTGGTCTTCACCTGCTTGCGTTGTGGCCGAAACGTCGTGAGAATTATTTTATTATGTTTTATTTTGTATTATTTTATTATTTCCATTCTACGTGACTTTACCGAAAGAATCAAGAAGATGAATCCCTGCAGTCACGAAAGCTTTAAATCGAAATCTTCTCGCTTCTGCGCACGAGCTGATCTCATTGCTCCGTCTCCACAGTGGCCGTCTTTGTGGATGTGTTCCCAACTCTGGTTGCCACTCTGTCGTTAGTCTTGACAACTCTCCGTCATCTCTGCCTGTGACGTCTTCTGCCCAAGCTCACTTTCTTAACACTCCTTTTGATGTTTTTTACTTGCATTTGCTCTCTGATCCATGGGTTCCTCTCTGTGTCTCTCGGTAATTTCAAGTGTACCCTTCTCTGCATGCTTCTTTGCACACTTTTTGGCTTTTATTCCATTTTCGTTGTCATTGCCCATGTGTGAGATCCTTTTAATGGTGAACGATTGTGTCAGCAGCTTAGACAAATGTGAAGACAGCAGCAGCCAATATACGCAGAGCGTGACAGTCTGCACTGTTATTCCTGAGGTTAAAACAGTCGTAAGCTAATGCAGCACAATCATAAAATTGATCAAGTAATCGGGTAAAGTTACTTTGAATGTACTGACTGTGGGATACATTACATTTTCAGCATCAAGTGATCAATCACTACAGACTGGTTACTTTAAAAGTCACCCCTTCATAACTGATCACGTAATTGCCTTTTATTGGAACATTTTAATGTTTACTGGCCATAAAAGCATATATTTGAATAAACTACTTTGAAAATAACCTTAAAGTGAAGTACATTCTATGGGTGTTTTGTTCAGAGTTGTTTTTTATATATAAATAAGTCCTGTTTTTGAGGATTTTGTCATAAAATCAGTCTCAATCCCACCAGCACCACCACCACCCTCTGGTTTTAGGTCTTGCCATTGGTAATCTCTCTCCATGCCGTGCCCCAATATTCACAACATCCTCTTGCTGATTACATCTATGGTGCTTTCTTGCGATGTTCTGTTCCCAACCTCAACATATTTAACCTATCCTGCCAGGAAATGCCTAGCATCCTCCACATGCCTCTAGCCGGGCAGTGGTGGCATACACCACCACTGCGGAGATAGCGAGGTTCAGTGCTTAGTTTGGGCCCCCCGTGGAGAGGTTTTGTGTTCTCAACAACTTTAAATCTCCATTGGAACCTCATTTGCCAGTAAAAAATATGATAATTGGTTTTTTACCCTTCTATCTGGCAACAAAACTGACACCTTTTTTTTTACAAGGAGTCATGTTTACATAGACCACAATACCTGCAGTC
>CM025651.2:190857-211744 GCA_014621495.2 Entosphenus tridentatus | reverse complement strand
TGTTTACATAGACCACAATACCTGCAGTCATAATGCAAACAAAAAACGTCTTTCCAAACTACTGCCATCAGCTCATGTCCGTGAGCGTGGTTGTGTGAGTGGGGGTCCGTGAGCGTGGTTGTGTGAGTGGGGGTCCGTGAGCGTGGCTGCGTGAGCGTGGCTGTGTGAGCGGGGTTCGTGAGCATGGATCTATTCCTGGCCTCTGATGCCGCTCCCTGCCGGAGCCGTGACTCTGACTCCCCTCCTGAACTCCGTTCCCTTCCGTTCCCTTGCGTGCGTCGCGTGGTGCCAGCAGACACGGTGGCCGCGTGACGGGAGAACGCACCGCTACGCACACCCCCCCCACACACCACACACACACACCCACCCCATAGACCCCACACACACACGAAGTTGATAAGAACAGCTAACAGAGCTGTTGCGATCGTTGACACTTATCTGACACGACATTTCCCTCCCATAGTCTCTTTTTCCTAAGCGCTTATACACGTTGTGGATATATTAGTCTCGTTTACCCAGGGCAGCCTTAATCAATGTCAAGTACTTTTTTCAGGAGGGTGCTGCCAAGTTTTTATGGTCTGACGACAATGTTGCTATGTCGAATTTATAATCGGATAGTTTGCATGCAAGGTTTCGGCATTGTGATGTGGTTTGGCCCAATGCCAGTTCCAGTGTGTGTGTTTTTATAGCTATGGTGCCAATCTGGAGATCCCAGAGGAAACCCGTGCAGAACAGCTGGGAGAACACATACAGATGGTCCCCGAGTTATGATGGTCCGACTTACGATCTTTCGATCTTACGATGGCGATAGCGATACGACAAAATTGTAAAATATTTAAAATTTTGCGCGGCAGGCAAACGCAGCAGCGTACGAATCTTGGTGAGTACAGTGCAATATGGTACGTTACGATACGTTCAATGCATGTATGATACGTAGCTTTAGGGATTTCATTTTAGGGTTGCCACGATACGATACGTTCAATGCATCTTAAAAGTTTTTTTATAGCAGATAGGATTGTTTCCTGAAAAAACTTTCTATTAAATTGCAGTTCATATAGGTCGGCTAAGAATTTACCTTGTTTATTTAACTTTACATTTTACTGTGCAATACAGTATTGTAATTAATAAATACATACAGTATATAGTTTATACAGTACGGTACTGTAAATTGCTCTGTTTTGCTAAATTATCACCATTCTTTAAGACTCCTGGGTAGGTGAGGCCATCTTCCACTTACGATATTTTCGACTTACGATATTTTCGACTTACGATGGAGTCGTCGTAATGCATCTCCATCGTAAGTAGAGGACTACCTGTAAACTCCATATAGAATGACTGGATTTTCTACTCGGCTTCGACCGGGACTTGAATTCACCACGCCCGGCCGCCTTTGTCTCCCCAGTGGCCATGTTCACACACCACACCAGTTACTCGTTTGAGGCTGAGTCGACCTAGGGGAGGGCCCAGGACCGATTCAAATAATCGTCACCGGTGGTGGCCGTGAGCGGGAATCGAACTCGGATCGCCGGGTTCGTAGCGCGGCGTAGCGCTGACCGCTCCACTGCAATGCGTCACGCTTCCACATGCGCGGGTCACGTGACAGATGTGATGTCACAGCTCACTTGCCTTGCAAAAAATAAATGCATTATTGAGCTCCCCCCCCCCCCAAAAAAAACACAAAAGTGTATTTTTATAATTTTTGCATGGTGTACAGTCTGGAAAGTACCCACATGGCAAATGTCAAGTTTGTTGCATTTCGAAAAGACACACATATTCACAACTTTGCCTTATTTATATATGGAGATTACTGAGTTGAGAATCGAACCCAGGGCCTTCCTGCTGTGAGGCGTGAGTGTTGTGACGATGACACCACCACCCTGCCAGTCACCCCATCACAACTTGTCTCAATGGATGAAGCTGTTCTCAATCAAAATGCTGATTGTGCTTTCTCTTGTTGGTGCTTGACATTTTGGGCCTGTGCTCGGCAAGTGCGTTTCAAACATTTTCTGCGTGCTTCAGCGTAGCTGGCAGCCGCATATCCTTTAAGCGCGAATAAATAAATATTTTAATCCCTCGATGTCTTCCAGACATGATGTCATGAAACAAAACACCTTCCATTCACAACTCTCAAGGGAGCCGTGTTACATCACCTTGTGACCGACAACTGCCGAGGAAGATTGTGATGAAGAGCTACTTCTGAATTTGTTTTAGGAGGACTGGCATGCATCCATGCTGAGCGGAAATACTGTTTTGTATGCCAACAGTATTCACTGTAATGTTTAGCCTTTGAGCTGGAATAACTGAAATTAAGTCAAAGGCCATATTTCACTATTGTATGTATCTTCGAGTGATGGGATTGAGACGATAGACTCCACACGTCAGAATACATATATGAAATCATTTTCGAAAATCCATGCTTATTCTCTGACGTGGCCATTGTGAGCCTTCCAAGTCACTCTGCACTCTCTCTTATGGCATTAGTAGGTAACAAGTAGCCGAGTTATTTTGGTCACAAACAAAGCCTCTCTTTTTCAGTATCACTGTTTCAACCAACACCTAAGAACCTCACTGAGTCTCAACACTTATTCTTAGGAGGGTCCTGCTTTGGAACATTTGTAAAAAAAAAAATTGGGAAATTCTCCATGTGAGAAATATTTGTAGAAGTCCCCAGAGAAAACCCATACACATGGGGGGGAGGGGATAACACAAGAATGCCACACAGATAGGTCACAAACCTATTTGCCGTAATGCCTCTGGTGCATTGTGTGAATTACAGTTACGCATCGTCCCCCGCTACTGCTCGTATTTGACGTCCGTATCTGGGTTGGTGATGCGGCCCAGCGGTAGTGCATTCGCCGCTTGATGCAGAGGTTCACGGGTTGAATCCAGAAAACCGCCCTGGTAAATACTGCGGCTGTGTTAACCTTAAAGCAACATTGCACACCGCCTGCTTCACCGCCGACGATAAAGATCCCGTCGCGTCATTCGCAAGAGTAGGCCATTATGTGCGGGGGACAAATTACCTTCGATTTTTTTCAAATAGAATTTGATATATATACCAATCATCGCCCACTACTCCGAAACCTTGGCAGGCTCCTGCTGAATCAGTCATGAGATGCAGTGAGACTTTTCTGGCTAAACAATGTGAAGTAGTAGTAATATTAAGCGATGCTCGCAATAGCGTTTCACATTTTGAGATTCCAAAGCGCACATGCTCATTGGCGTTGTTGCTTTTTGAGACGCACTCGGTCCACGCGATGCAAACGGAGCTTTCCCCGCTGTTCTTTTCTGCCAATGGCGCTGTCTTTGTTGATCCTGCCTTGCCACACTCACCATGGCAACATTCGTTTTACCTAAGACTGTAGGATAGGCTCGTGCCGTGGAGGGTGGAGAGAGAGAAATATTTCCAATAAGCGGATTTGACAAATAAATTAATGAATGGAGATATTACTGCAGGGACTCTCATTAGCGTCTTCCTGCAGGGATGAATTTGTTATTGCGCTGAGGCACTGAGGAAGCTCGATGGCTGTGGCTCATGACCTGTGTACACACCAACGCACAAAGACCCCCCCCCCCATACAGCCTTAACAGACTGATGGGGCAAGCGCTCTTCGTGAGCACCTAATGAAGGTCTGCACTAGACACGAGAGGATGTGGTGTGTCTCGCACCACCGTGTCTCCTCACTGTTGGTGTGTTTAGACATTGCAACTGTACTCAGTTGAGGCGGAGTCAGCAGCAAAGAAGAGGTCCAGGACTGCTTCGAATATTCGTCTCCGATGCTGGTCGTGAGCATCTAGCGTACTCCGGTAACCCGGTTCAAATTCAGACATGCAAGGGCACACACGCTCAGGCACATGCTCACAAATTCACACTCAAATTCCTAAACATATCGTCAAGGGCCCTCACTGACCTGTAACTGACAAATGAAGTGTCGTGTTGCTGCACACAGTGCAGTCGGTGTGGGCTTTGTTCATTGGGTGGCACGTGACTCGCTGAAGTTAGCATTAAGTCACAGACATTTCGGTTTAAGTCAAATGTCATATGTCAATTAAAATAGCACTTGTTCCTGGTTTCTTTCAGTCAGAACGAGCTCTCCCCGGATCAAATGTGATGAAGATTACTAATGTAAATACTGTGACAGACTTACAGATGCACAGACACACATTAACTTTGTTATATATAGATATTAATAGTAGTTATGCAGTCGTTAGTGCACTCACTCCACTGTGAACCTGGTAATGTGAGTTTGACTCATCCTTGTAAAATAACTGTTTAGGTCCGTGGACCTTACCAGCTGATATAAAATCTGAGTCTGAGATTCTCAGCTAAATCCGATAGCACTCTAACTTCCCATAAATTAATCGTAGGATTACTCCAGCGTACACGCACACACACCACCTCATTGGCCAGCTACTCTCATCCATGCGTGTTGTCCAGATCTGTGGAAGCAGAGTTGGTGGATCACACGGAGAGACCACTGCTAGTAGACTCACAATGTGCTCGGCTGTGAGGTTGACAGGAGATGACTGTACAGCAAGTGGGTTGATGAGTCATCTTTGTGATTTGTATTGTTATCCCAGGCATGCGGCGGGTTTTCTATAGACACTCGAGCTTCTGACATCATAAATATAAGCGAAGCGACGATTTACCCATTTTACACTGGTGAATGGTCTTGATTCAAGGTCAAAATTTTATTCCCATTTTTATTTTTCTCGCTTGCGTTTCATGTACAATGTACATTGCTTTAACTGTAAAGAATCTTTCAACAATAACAATAACCGCCATTCGCAACTAAGTGGCGGTGACGTCACCATGACGCTTGTGTAAGGCCATGTGCACCTTGCGGCCACGTGAAGTGTCGAACGCCTGCTGGCAGGAGGTCAAAATAATATTTCATCACACAAAGACACACACACACACAATTTATCGAGAGAGTAGGAATCGTTTTGTATCGCTGAAAAATTACCTGATCGCGACCTTACCCATTTATTCATCCCCACCCACCTCTATACCTTCTGTTTCTGGGAAACTCCAATTTCCTCCCACATGCAAAACTGACAGCAAAGGTATTTACCAAGCACCCTAATGCAGGAACCCTCCTGAGAAAGTGTCTGACGCCTCGGTGAAGCTGTTACTGGTTGAAAGAGACAATTGTCTATGTATTGCTTTGTTTATTTCTCACCGTGACTCACGGCCCTTCCTTGGTTGGGGGGCTCTCGCAGGCCTGTGTGATTCACCAGTCCGGCCGAGGCCGAGCTCGTGTGAAACACGACGACGCTGAGAAACCCCCGCCAAGCGCTCGAAACCCGATAGCGCCAAGTGTGTAAGGGTTTAATTATAAGCATAATGTGTGTACACGCAGCGACGTGGCGTTCGAATCTTCGAGGTGAGCCTGTCTCTGTAAGCCAAAGGTCAAAGTTTCCCCATTCCACATTGAGCCTTGGGCAGTGCTCGCCACCGGCAGTTGGCCAGAACCAAGTGGAAAGGAATCCCGCAGCGTTATGACAATAACAAGAGACACGTTTGGGTTTCACGCGGCGTCATTCATGCGGATTGCATCTTGGACTACTTGGCAATTTGTAACGCACAGAGGCGTGAGGAGGGACCACAGACAAACCGGAAGGCGGCATCCAGGTAGTGAGCTGTTGCTGTCAAACAGTTGTCTGAGCTCTGTGGTCCTCTATATATTAAGATGTTTAGAGCCAATTGGTGTTTTATATAAACTTGGGAGGAAATTGGAGCAACCAGAGAAAACCCTTGTGTGAGGGTGCAACGCTCGATCTCGTCAAGTTGGAACAGATGGAGATTATGCCACATGTGCTGTAGTACCGCCTTGTTGCAAGCCGGGGTATGGCACCTCGATGTCCATAGGAAGGGAATTTCACAACAATTCTGTCATCCACCAACGCTCGGTGTTTTTACAGTGCTGGGTCACAGGCATGCATAGTCTCCACCCCTGGTGGGGGTCATGCCTGCCCAGGGAAGAGCAATGTTGATTGACGTAATTGTGCTGCTCATGGATTTATCAACCTTGGAGAGAGAGATAGAGAGAGAGAGATGGTGGACCGATTTTGAAATCACCTGCGATTTGAAATCGCAGCCTTCTTTGACTGTCACTCCATCGTTCATCTGCGAGCAATGATGTGTGCTACCCAAGCTTTGCTCACTTCCTAAGTCAACGCTCTGTCTGTTACTTGTTTTTGCTCTTTAATTTATGTGTTCCTCTTTCTCTCTCTGTCATTCGAAGTATGCACCTAAGCCACTTGTCTAAAATATGCACTCAGTTGCTTTCTGCATGCCATTTTAATGCAGCCATTTTGTCTTATCAATGTTTTTATTTATTAATTACTGATTTTTGCTTGTCCTTGTCGACTATTACAAGGCATTTGATTAATTGAAATTGATGCAGTTGCCCAGGCGCTCACAAACCATGGCTTGCAGCGTGCTGCCACCTGATTTGCATTTCTATGGCAATGATCGGTAACTATGGAAATGGGAAATGGGAATCGTGAATGGGAGTGGTATCTAGTTTGGCAAACTACACTTTAAAAGCTATCGCAGGGCAGTTTAGTGAGCTTCTAATGGCCATGCCGGAGTGCTGAGGCCAGCGTTACTGAGATTCTCAGTTTTAATTTGGGAAAACTTTGTGACTAAACCAGATTGTGTCTGTAGCGAGCTGATTGCTTCAGGACCCTCATCGGTGACTCACACCCCCCCTGGGTGTTGCGGCTCTTGAGTACTAAAATGCAGATTGAGCTGCATGCTCGTTGCAGGACGAAACCGGTCCACGGCCGTCTCTATCACTGCTGCCTGTCACGTGTTCACATTTGCTCAAATGTATTTTGACGGCGACCTAAGGCCAGAGGCCCAAAGTGTACTTCTGTGGGAACTATTGAATGTTTTTTTTGCAAAATTCACACAAAGGCTGAGTGCCCTTTATACATTTGTGTGTCTTGTATGACACCATTTTTTAAAAGGGATTATGGTAGCGTGGCATGATTTAAACGTGATCTGGAAATTAAGCAATTTTGAGCCAAATTAAAGGCGGGAAGGCGAGAGAACAGAGGTCAGCTTTAGCGATAACAGATGAGCATTTGAGGCAAGAGTAATGGCTGATGCTGTCACGTCTATATTATTTGTCTAACTAGATGAGAAATCAAGAGAGCATGACAGTCTAATTTACAAGGGCGACTTGTACGGTTCACAGAGCTAGACTTTAGCAGAGCAGATAGAAAATTATCTTCCCGCCTTGTGAATGCTGGTGTGTTCGGAAGATGTTAGGAATTTCAGTTCAGGGTAGGGTAAGCAACTTGTAGTTTTCGTGTAGAAAATAACAATAGCGCCTTGTAGATGTTAAAAAGAAGATGAGGGTTGTAATGGGTGGGACGCGTGTTGCAGGAGGGAAGGGTACTGAGATAGTCGTCTGAGTGGCAGCCAGAGGGGGCCTTGTGCCAGATGGTGACGAACTGTGAGAGTGGGGCATTGAATGTCACTTGTCAGTATGCATCGGATGTGAAGTCTGGCTGATGGAAGTTGACAATGGTGAGACGTCGAGGGTGGCCCAAGGCTGTGATAACTGCTCGAGCTAAGACGCAGCGTATGTTGACTATTTGGGGGCGAGGGATTGACTCGTCACATCGGTTCGCGTGGTGCCCTTGCTCGTGTTCCAGCACTCTACTGTTTAGTACTGGGCAGACACTGATATTGAGTTGAAAATATGACACTTTCAAAAAACTATGGGACACGGAGAAGATAGGGATTGTGAACTGGAAGATGGGAAATCGATGCGCGTGTGTGTTAGACGTTCCGGGTGGATGAAACGCAATCTCGCCCTGCGCATCCTGCAATAAAAACCCTTCCCTAAAAACACTAAATTCCTGCAACCCACATTTGTCATTTTAATTGGCTTCATAGTTGCACGGTACCATAACACGACGACTGTTAAATTCACACGTCGCCCATTAAAGCGTATTGTCTTGAATAATAGTTTTTTATTTTAATGTCAGGGACTTTAGGACGTGGTATCTATCATATGCACATCACTGTGCATTCATTTCACTTGTAATTTGCATGAACACTTGCCGGTGGCCTCTTCCAGAGCACTCGAGGGATTTTGAATAAGGTCGTTTTTTCATTTCATCTCTCGCCAAGTTTCCATAGCCACGTGAAGGTGGGGGGAGCCAACGGAGGATGCATTTCAAAAGCTTTTGGGTGGTATTGCAATATAATAGTATAAGCGCAATATTGATTTGGTTATAAATTATCTTTATTTAAATCTAAAACTCAAAAATCCCAGCTCCTGGCTACAGGACGCGGCGCCCTCCCCTCTTTGTCGTGACGTTGCCCGGGTAACAGGACTTTCATTCTCAAATGAAAAGACTCCAACGTGGTTGCGTGTCAGTGTTGAGGCTGTGCGTTAGTGCTGAGGCCATGGGTGGAGTGTTGATGGTATTGGATGGGTATTGAGACTGGGTCAGTGTTGAGGCCATGGATAAGTGTTGAGGCTGCAAGTGTATGGAGCCGTTATCACATGCAAATAAGTGGGGAGCCCTACTGATTTCATTGTCCACTCAGATGCTTACCATCTACACTAATTATTCAATACATTGGGGGCATTTGTCCCGATAAAAATCACGAGACCATTATCGCTGTGCACCCCATAGTTGTGTTGTGACGCCAAGATTAAATGTTTTGGCACGATAATGAGCCAGCGGTGTAATTGCTATCCCCGGTTCAGGGCCAAGAATGTAGATTTACATTCTGTTTGTTTGTTTGACAGGAGAGATGCATTAACAGCCCTCTACTACAACCGTCGGGATTATAGTATCATCTGTACTTCTTGGCTGTCGCCGTCCACACATTAACCCAAGGTGATTTCATTTACTCCTTTGAAATGATGGTATTTGAGAAATTGTCACATTTTCACCAATAATGAGAGCGCGATCAAACCACCAAGTGGAATAATGATGTGGGATCACATGGCTGTGCTTGTGGCACGGGGCGGCCCACCGCGGCCGCTGTGAAGGCCCTAGGAGAGGAGGAGGAGGAGGGGATGGGGGGGCGTTGGTTGTGAGTTTGCGAGGTCCGTTGAGTTGCATCATAATTTCCCTAACAGCTCTCGTGTCAACACTTGCACCTGGGACATTAACCCCAACCTAGCCCTGGTTATAACTAACCCAATGTCGATTAATGCTCCCAAGTGGCCTGAACTAAATAAATAAATAGACTGAAAGCCTGGGGCAGAGGTTCAGAACACACAGCAATGTTTATCATTACCACAATATCATAGCACCACCCGCGCTGGGTGAAGGATGGCGTATCTACCCTTCTTCTTAATCTCACCTACTTCATGCTACCCACCTGGAGGAAAATTCTCCACCTTTTCTTACTCTTTATGCCCATTACGTCCACATGTACGTACCCCCATTGCATGCACACAAGGACTTGCCAAACATAATCCGTCAAAGGCAGACACTTTCTAAAATAGTTTTGGTCGTAGTTCCTCTTATTTTCAAGTTGTACTTGTGATTTCATGTGTCAAGACAAATACATTTCCCTTGAACTTTACAGCTAGCAGTGCATCTCCCTGTGTCGGAGAACAGTCCTGGAAGATGATGTCACAGAACACATAAAATGCACTTGGGGCACACCTTTTCATTCTTGCTAATGTCAGTCAATTAAATCTAAAAGTTAAAGTAACAAATTATGTGAAATAAATTATGTCAACAACCAATTTTACTGAATGTTTGTGCAGTCGCCTTTGACTGGGCTAAGACAATGAACTGGCAGCACTTGGGAACCTGGTTTAATCATGGGCGGTTGGAACCCAGTCAAACGCAGGGCATCAGCTGTCCCGACTCTGCGCTTTGACCCCTGATCTGGGCGAACGGCCATTTCCACTTATCATCATGTCCCTTATCACCAACAAAAGGTAGTGTGCCCTTTTTACCTGATACAGTGTGTGCGTCACATCACAGTGAGACCTTCAGAGCCCAAGAACGCAAAATGAGGTGGAAAAGCAGATTGCATACGATTGGCTTATTTCACATTGGTGACCTGTCTCACATTATTAACTTGTCAAACTTGCAACCTGTGTTAAGGCTGTCGGCTCGGTACCCGGCACGGCCATTGTGAATCCCGCAAGTTACCTAGCCACCTTTGAACGGCGCACCATATATGGCAAACAGTGGGCACATTAACAGCCGCTCGCGGTCGATTGGGTTGCCGCGACGGAGGAGTCTTGCAGCCGGCCAAGCCCCATGCCCATTTGCCGCCCGTTATCTGATGCCCGAGTCCACGGGGGGTGGCCCCGTGTCACCTCCAGCTATCGCTGGGTGACGTCGCGAGCCGTACCGACGGCAGGGGGAGGGGGGCCACGTCACGGGCCGCTGCCAGCATGGGTTGATTGCCGCCGCGGTCTCGCTGGAGCGGCACGGACCCAGCAACGCCCGGCGCCGTATCTCGCCGGATCTCGCCGCGTCGTCAATGAGGGCACCTTCGCTACGGCCGTGGGAGCGGCTCGCAGCAGCAGCAGCAGCAACAGCAGCAACATTTACGTTCGTGTGCAAAATAATTAATGTGGTCACTTGCGTCTTACTTGCGAATGTACGTAACAAAATATAAAAAAACACATAAGCTGATCGTAGCTTCTGGGTATTACGGGGTGGGGGGGGGTCCCCCTATATACAAAATAATGGACTGCATAAAGAATTGCTAAATGACTCGTTGACTCACCTAACTTGTACCTAGTATGATAATTGTTTTTTTTACCCTTCTATCTGGCAACAAAACTGACACCTTTATTACAATGAGTCATGTTTGAACAGACCACAAATACCTGCAGTCATAATGCAAACAAAAAACATAACTCTCATAATGTGCACTGTCCTTGAAGTTGATTGGTCCACACCCGAGACAGCTTTCCTTAGAGCCTAGTCTCACATGGGTTGGAGCAGATGACGCCAAAAGGCGCACAACTCAAAAACAATGCACCATCAGAGTATGAGAGCTCGGGTTAAGCATTTACACCATGGGATGTGGACCAATCAACTTCAAGGACAGTGCACATTATCAGAGTTATGTTTTTTGTTTGCATTATGACTGCAGGTATTGTGGTCTATGCAAACATGACTCCTTGTAATAAAGGTGTCAGTTTTGTTGCCAGATAGAAGGGTAAAAAAAAACAATTATCATTTTTACTGGCAAATGAGGTTCCCGTGGTAGTACCTAGCACTCGGCCTATCCCATTCCTAATCAACAGATGTATGCTAACAACATTGTTCAGCATACACTTCAGCAAGGCTTGTTTTGATTGGCTAGAGATAACTCTATCACTTAATTCCGTTGCCCACCCAAGTCGCCACATTCGCTCAGAGTTGAAGCATTGCCGGCAACGATTGCCGTGAAATTGCCTTCGTGGATCATGACCTCCGAAGCACTAACTCAATCTTGGAAACAAAAAACAGTGCTAGAAGGTTTTGCCTTTGGGTCTCCACCGTGGCTACGGAGGGCTGCTCGCTCCCCCCTCCCCCACTTTCTCTCTTCTGCCTATGACATCACCACACCTGGCGTTGTGAAGCGTAAAATGTTACGTTATTCGTGCGAATGCGACACTTCTGCGGACAAACGCACATTGGAAAGCATTGCAGATCGCAGTGCATGGGCGTACATCGTTTGTTTTCCTTGTTTAATTATCCCTTCTACGTGACTTTACCGAAAAAAACCAAGATGAATTCCTGCAGTCACGAAAACTTTAAATCGAAATTTAACCGCCTCTACGGGGAGGGATTCCACATATCTTTGAGATCCTTCAACAAGCTCCGTGATAAGAAGGCTCAGCTGATCGAGTCTCTCACCTTTCTGAAGAGATGCCGCGACTCTAAGACGCTGTCGCCTCGACAGACCTGGTTTCACCTGAAGACGGCTGCTTGCGTTGTGGCCGAAACGTCGTGAGAATTATTTTATTATGTTCTATTATTTTTAGTATTTTATTACTTCCCTTCTACGTGACTTTACCGAAAAAAACCAAGATATCACCACGTGTTTTTGGTACGAGAATTTGACTAGCAAATGAAAGGATGCGAGTTCAAATCCTGGTCGGAGGCCGACAGCCCATCACACATCAGTTCATAATAAGCCTACGTGTTAAACTGACACATTCGTTGTTGACAAAATGAGTACCGCTTTGTGGTAATCATTAGCATTTTCCAAGTGGCAGACTGAATCCCAGCCATGGTAATGTGGAATTTCCAGCACTGGCTCAGGGGGGACCATGAAAGGAAGTGAGTGAGGCCCACGTGTGGTTTGAGCAGGGGGGGAGACTGCCTTGTGTTTACATGCAAGAGCTCTAACTTGTGAATGTGTGTGTGATTGTGTGTGTGCAATAAATGACAGCCTAGTTGGAGCTGCTTGACGTTTTATGAGCTTCTAACGGTGGTTTCTAAAAGCCGATGCAAACAATCGCAGCACAGTGAGTCTCCTTGTCAGGTAGCGGATGTAGAATGTCTTGATGCGGCTCTGTGGTGCAGGAAGCCACCTTGTGACAGCTGGGGCAAATGAGGCAAATCGGCCTTCCCAGCCGCCTGCAATTAAACGTGATATTCTCAAGATTCAACCCGATACTCCAACCCAGCAAGTTGAGGTCTCGACACAGTTACCGATGCCGACGACCACCACCCCTCATTCCACTCGTATTTAATTTAGATTGTCACCTAATTTGGCTTGGTTCAATATTTCCAATATTCGTTTAATTACCACGGCATGTATGCTCTTGGCAGGACATGTGAAACAGTGTGTCGTTCAGGGGGGTTGTGAAGAGACTTGAAAAGCAGTTCTGTGACATATCGATGGACACTCATATTTATTATTCTTATCGCACTTATTTACCCAGGCAAAAAAATCCTCACCGAGTCTGAATAATCTTTTCAGAAGGGCCTTGCCAAGTTTTTCGCAGCAGTTTGGCGATATTGCTGCTTTGTTTAATCCCAATTGAGTAATTTTCTTGTAATTTTGCAGCATCGGTACCTTTGGCCAATACCAGTTACACTGCATTTTTAGCTTTGGGATGAACCCAGAAAACTTGGAGAAAACCCATGCAGAACAGGGGGAGAATATAAAATCTCCACAGAAGGGCGCCCAATTCAGTAATTTAAGCCCATGCCCTTCTTTACTGGGAGGCACAGGTGTTAATATCTCACCACCACCCTCTGATCGGCATGGTCGTGCTGCTCGCCGCGGTCACCCCACCAGCTGTTATTGTTATTGGATCACGACTTGAAGCTGGTAATTAGCACGGAGTGTGAGACAAAATGAAGCGCTTGAGCTCGCATTGCTAAGAAATAAATATACTCACGCTGATGAATACGCGACGGCTCCTAATGAACGATTCCCCACAATTAGACTCGTGGACCTCGGCGCTTGAAAATATTCCTTTGAAGCAATTGCTGCTCCTCGATCAAAGTTGTTTTTGATGTGCGAGTATCAAAGCTTCCGGCACATTATCATTAAGCAACGTTGTGTTTTGTTTTGATGGGCACTGTAAAAAGCCTGAGGGCTGCAATATTTAGACATCTTTGTTGCACATTTGAACTTATCCCTTGTTGCCCTTTTGTTAATGTTCAGAATTTTTTTTACGTCAAGTGCATTTATGGGTGAATGTATGGGGAGTGGTTATGTATTGGTTAGCAAACTGTGCTTTGGTCTCATTGACCTGTTTTCATTCCCGGCGGTGGGTAAAAGCGAGTGGCACACGGAATCTGAACCCGTCCTGGGACTACACCAGGTCAGCTTGGCCCTATGAGTATTCGGGGCACTGTGTTAAACATCAACACTCTGCAGACAGCTAGCCAAGTATGGTAATGCTCACACCACAACCTCTCATGCTGTGGTGGCCTTTGATAGGTGCTCGCAGCATTTTCCCAAGACATCTAGGTGAATCTTTGTATTTGTATGGAGGATACAGTACTATCCACTACCATTGTCATTATCGTGATCACCACTATACTCAATCATCATGCCCATCATAATTGGTTTGGTCACTACCGAACCAACTAAAGTAACATTTGTATTTGCTGCCCGTTGCTACTTTTTTGTGATTAAATAGTGTTCGTTAATTAATGTATCCGGCCAGTGGGTGCTGTGTTGGGTGATGAAACTGCATTACCACCCTCCCCACCACCTCTTGGGTCGTAGGTCGTGTTTACTTGCGAACTGTAATGACGCAGCCGGCCGCTATATATGTATTGTCAAACGAGCTCCGGCCACTTCCTGTCCTGGAGCTCGCTTCAATGCTGCCTTGTAACAGCTTTGAATTTAAAGTCAAATCGCAGGAACAAATGGGCAAGTGTAGCGGTGAAAACTCCACATTCTCATGGCAGTGGCGAGTGTCTCCGTAGGACAAAAAATACTTTTGACTTTCTCACGGCGACGCTCGGTTTATCAACCCTGGAGGAATGATAGGCCGAGCTGAACCCCGATCGGAATTCGAACTCACGGCCTTGCAGTGAAGTTCCGGGGACTTGCTGCACTGCTGCACCACGCATGATGCAAGCATTGTGAGATGCAGTTTCGCAACAGCAAAGCCTCTGTGTGTGCCTGTAGGGGTGGTGGGACACTGCGCAGTGCATTCCGTGAGTGCATTTCAATTTTAATGATCTAATAATTGAAATCTTTCTAATTAACGTAGTTAATTATATAGTAATCTTTTACGTAATTGTGTGTTAACACACTGCAGTACTTTACATGATCAAATCTCCCCCTCTGTATGGATTCTCTTCTCGTCTTAGGCACCAATCTGTGTGGTGTTTGTATGTTCTCCCCTGTTCTGTGTTGGTTTTCACTGGGGTCTCTGGTTTCTTACCATCGCTAAAAGAAACATGCAATGAACTGGTATTGGCCAAACATTGCAATGCTGATTAATGTACCTAAAGATCCCCCCCCTCCCCAGCAATCCCATTACACGTTGTGATTCAAGGCCATGATTTGATTCAAGAATAAATAATTTTCATCTCATTTTTATTATTTCACTTATAGGGATGAGTGCTTGTTGTGCCTTGTCTGTTCACTGGTTTGGCTCGTACATGTGACGTGGGCATTTGCCATTTGGATGCAATTTGTATGGATTCTTACAAACGCGATCCATATACTGACCGATCGTGTGTGAATTCGTGACGCTTTATTTACAACGCTGCTGAAGGGAGTTGTCCTTGTGTAATGGTTAACACAATGGACTTGCGATCCAGAGGTCGCCAGTTCTACTCCGTCTCCAAGTGCTGCCATTGCCCCCCACCCCCCGCCACTGTCCACCCATCGGTGTCAATGGGTTGACCACAGTGAGTCTACGATTGTCAGGCCGTGTCCGGTGGGGTAAAGCCTATGGACGTCCATCTCTTCCGACGCTTTTGGTGAAGGTGAACGAGTAGAATACCCACGAGACGTCGCTTCAGTCGGGGGGGGAGGGGCCTTCCACTGGCGCTCGCTTGAGCGGGGAACTCCCGGGGCCGCTCCGTTACGTTTCTGCCGCACGGGCGCTAAACACCGAGGCCTTCGCGACTCGTAGGGCGATTCATAATTGATGTTTGGGTCAGGTCACTTAAGTCAAGTGAAGCAGTAATAAACTGCCACGTCATGTGTAGTCGTTATTCATAATAGTTTTTTTTGGTTAGATCGCGTAAATATAAATGTGTCGTTAAACCTGCCACCACCCGACACAGCCAATTACTAATATTTGTTACGTAAATAGACATGCCAATTCGTTACTTGTACAGCACAAATCCACAACATTTACAAACATTACGATTGTTATTGATGATATTAGTCGCGAAAGCCTACTTGTTAAGTCGTCGTTATTGTGGGTGTAGTGGTGTTCTGAGTGCGTTAATGTGGAGGCCACGGTACGCTGCCCCTGTAAGGTAACAGGGCACCACCTGGCATCGTGGTTCTGCCGCGGTGCGGTGACTGGTGGGTTACAAGAAGTTGTGGGTTCGATCCCAACCAAAATTCCATATTTTTGGAGTTTACATGTTCTCCCTCTGGTCGCCTGGATTTTTCTCCGGGACTTCTGGTATTTCCCTCCACATTTTAGAAACATGCGTTTAGAGTATTTTTCTGCTGTAAATTTCCACGTGACAAGCCATTTCATTGAGCTACGATTTGTGACCAGGTCGCTTCTGACAAAAAGCTATAGAGCTCGTGGGCCTTACCTGGTATAATAAAAATAATTTAGTTTTTAAATCGTTTCATAGCTCTTGCTACGGTGGTGGCGGTGGTGCCAGATATCCACAGGCGCTGTCAAAGTACGGCACTATCTGCCGCACGCGATGCCGACCGAGGAGCCGTATTCGGACCTCCGCGTTGGGTGCCGCGGTTTGTTGTTTTCCTTCCAACGCTAATCGTGGTGTCGGCCGCACGACCCTTCAACGCTCGGCGTCGTCCCATTGTCGGTCGGAAAATTCCTGGATATTTGCGACCGAGCCCAGCGGGGGTCGGTCGCTCTCAGCGGTGCCAGAGATGCCGCCGCGTTGACTGTACGGAATACGGCATACAGGCGGCGGTGGCGGTGGCGGTGGCAAGGTCTATATTAAGCTCACTGTAGAGAATGGATCTGCCTGAGTGGTTAGACCACACGGCTCTCGCAAGCAAAAAGGTTGCAAGTTCAAATGCCCCCCCCCCTCCCTTGAGGAGGTGATGGCTCGGCCCATGTTCCCTGTGTGGTTGATAAAACAGGTACCGCTTTGTGGATAGTCGGTCAAACGCGGTTGTCTTTTGGTGTGGCTGTCCCCCATGTCATGTCAAGTGTCTATCACCAGCTGATCGCTGCAACTGGAGGGGAGCGCTGACCCAGTGTTCATTTAAGCTGGAAAACACTTGAACTTTGTGAATTTATTAAGGTTTGTAGTGGTCAGTTATGTAGGGATATTGCGAGTATTGTTTGTTGTTATTATTTAGTTGCTTGTTTGTTCAGGAAAGCCTCACTGGCTTTCATGACTCTTTTCCAGAAAGGTCCTGCCAAGTTTTAATGGTTTTGTGACTTTACTGCTATGTACTTTCCAGTTCATTCATTTGCGGGTAATTGAAGAAATTGGGCAAATTTTTTACCGTGACGCCAGCACACGACTTCCAGCTCTTGCGAAATACATGGAGGATATTTGTGACACCACAAACAGCTAAGCTGTTCAACGATAATAGTTTTTTTCCGGCAACAAAACTGAAACCTTTTTACAAGGAATCATGTTTACATGATTCCTAACCACAATACTTGTGGTCAGAATGCAAACAAAAAACACACCGATAATGTATGCATTGTCCTTGAAATTGATTGTTCCACACCAGAGACGGCTTTCCTTAGAGCCTAGTCTCAAACGGTGTTCGACCAGTTGGCGCTAGAAGGCGCACAACTCAAAGACAACGCACTATCAGAGTAATGAGAGCTCGGGGTGAGCATTCACATCACGAGGCCTCCTTTGCCAGTACCAAAATAATCAATTTCAAGGACAATGCATACATTATCAGAGTTTTTTGTTTGCATTCTGACCGCAGGTATTGTGGTTAATGTAAACATGATTCCTTGTAAAAAGGTTTCAGTTTTGTTGCCAGAAAAAAGGGGAAACACCCTATTATTATATTTTGGTTCTGGCAAAGGATGCCTCAATGCTTACCCCGAGCCCTCATTACTCTGATAGTGCGATGTCTTTGAGTTGTGCGCCTTTTGGCGTCATCTGTTCAATGATGTTTTGTCAATGAGTTTGGAACTTTGTTAAATAATTGAAAGTTACGGATACGTAACGTTCAGGCACACTGCCGTAGCGCCCTCTCGTGGCCACACAGCCACGCTGGAGCCCCCTCGCCTCCACTCGCCAGGTGACCTCGCCCCGTGACCTTGCCCCGTGACCTCGCCCCGTGACCTCGTCCCGTGACCTCGCCCCGTGACCTCGCCCTGTGACCTCGCCCCGTGACCCCAGCTTTGTCACAACACACAGTGCATGCTGGGAGCTGCTCTGTGTTTGTCTCTGCAGCCCAGCGCGGTGCATGCTGGGAGCGCAGCGCAGTGCTTGCTGGGACCCGCTGTGTGTTGGTCTGTGGGGCCCAGCACGTGGAGGGGGAGTTGAATCCCGTCTTGACGGCGCTCTGGCCTCTCGCTGGGTTTTTAAAGATCAATTTAGGATTGATATGATGATGAAAAAAATTAACCCGTAAAAACAAAGTTTTTCACTATAAATCTTTTATATGCGTGGCGGCTAGAGTCCTCTCGTCCTCTGGCTTGAGATGGCTGCCACCTATGGGTCAGATGATTGTCTGGCAGCATTAAGCAATTGGTAATTAAATATTTTTAAAAAATTCCCTAAACAGTGTAAAATTTTGGAAAAATGTTTTTCACGAAAATGCATTGTCACGCACAACGAGTCTGTGTGCAAAATGTCAGCTCGATTGGATCACGGGAAGTGGGTTAAAAAACGACCGAAAGATTTGCACGGTCCTAAGCAAGCAAGCAAGCGAACTTAATATAAAGGATTTAAAAAAGAGTACTAAACTGTTGTTGAGTTAGATTGTCTTTAAAGCCAAAACCCACGTTTAATATAATCTTCATTAACCATGGTCAATCAACTGCTGGATAGAGGCCGCCCCAAGCTGCCGCCATCTGGCATGATCTTGTGACGTAACAATATACACAACACCTGGCAAATCGGCTGATCTCATTGTTCCATCTCCATGCCCGCATATGCTGCTGGCGTGTTACCTCCATTGGCTTCGACTGAGGCATTGGTCTTGACCACTGGACATGCTTTCTACCCGTGTGTCTGCTCAAGCCCAGTTACTTTTATTAAGCCAGGATGATGTGTTTAACTTGTGTATGTTCTCTCATCCACATGGTCCTGTTTATTTGTCTCAATGCATTCCCAGGCATGCATCTTCCATGCCTTTTTTGCGTACTTTTTTTTCGCTTTTATTACATTTTCATAATTAATATCCACGTTATGTTGCTTTTAATGATACAATCTTGATTCAAAGCTTTCGTGACTGCAGGAATCCATGCTCTTTGGTTCTTTCGGTAAAGTCACGTAGGTATAAAATAAATCACGACGTTTCGGGCGCAACAGAAGCGTTCGTCATCAGATGACGGACGCTTGTGTTGCGCCCGAAACGTCGTGATTTATTGGATTTTAATAATCAAGTTCAGTTTGGTACAAGCGCTCCAACCCGCTGCCACCTGCCTCTGCGTATAGCTCTGAACAGGCCGAGGCCTCCGTCTCGCCACACTCGCGTTCAGCTGCGTCCCGGATTCAAGGCGATAACCAACACGGCCATCGTGAGCCACCTGGCCACTTGACATGAAAGGGGCCCCAACTCAAATGCGTCCAGCTTTGCAATAAGGGACGACACATTGCTTCCTGGTGCACACTTGATGTTTGCTATGGGCTCTATGTCAATTAGCCATTGGCCCAGAGAGACCCCCCGCTTGTCGCTAATGCTTATCGATCGTGCAACCCTTGGTTTAAATGTGCGAGGCAGCTGCTGTCGCCGCGGACTAATTTACGGGAGGTTGTGGAGAGCGCTTCAGAACGAGGGTGATCGCTAACGGTCGCGGCTCGCCGGGAAGCACCGTGCCTGCCACGCGCGCGTTCTTGCTCGGGGTACCTCATCACTTACCCT
Organism: Entosphenus tridentatus; assembly: GCA_014621495.2. Lineage (NCBI taxonomy): Eukaryota > Metazoa > Chordata > Hyperoartia > Petromyzontiformes > Petromyzontidae > Entosphenus > Entosphenus tridentatus. Next base: position 192,096 of record CM025651.2, on the reverse strand, counting down.
CCTCCCTTAGGAAACGTGGTCCTGTGTGAATAACACTGGTCAACACAATTTTTCTGGCATAAGCTATTCCAACGGTTTTAATGTAATTTTTCCTCTCATGGATGAATTAAAAATGACAGCGTAACTGCAATTGCTCAAAACATCCGAATGCTGAAAAATTACCTGTAAATTACTCCGATGGTGAGAAGAGGTTTCCCCCCTTTATTCTGGCAACAAAACAGCTGTGTTAAGATGTTAAAACAGCAAACTGAAACCTTTTACAAGGAATCATGTCTGCATTAACCACAAATACTTGTGGTCAGAATGCAAACAAAAATATACTCTGATAACACTGGTCAACACAATTTTTCTGGCATAAGGTATTCCAACGGTTTTAAGGTAATTTTGGGGTGCTGATTCCAAATCTGGCATCGGTTTTTGTCTATCACATCAGGTTTTTGAGATATCAAATATTGCATTTTCAATAAAAACGGCAGAAGAAAAATATTATATAAATGTGGATATCTACATAAAATTATATTATAAACACACTATCCTAAAAATACAGCACCATATTTTAACACTAAAGCAGTCACTGACTCGCAACAACTTGCAATCATAAGTGACAGAGTTAATTTCGTGTAAAATCAATGAAAATGGGGTATGCCGATAGCATAAAAATTAGATGTGATGGAGCAAATCCTGAGATCAGATTTGGAATCAGCACCCTGAAATTAGTCTAGAACAGCTGCAAAAGTCCAGGCCGGAAAAAAATGTTTTTTTGTTGACCAGTGTAATCATTTGGCTCGTTCTGACCCAATAAACATTGCCTATAAGTTAAGCCTTACCCTTAGACTTGAGTCCTTCCTGTGTCGTGCAGCTCATTTGACAAACAGCTTCACTGCAACTTAATGTCTTTTCTTTTAACAAAGCGGTGGAATCAAGTTTAAAAAAGCAAACTTCTGTGCTGTAATCCGAGCAGACACCCCCAGCCATGATTTGATCTGAAGCTGCTGAACCCCTACGGTCTCAAGCGCGGTGACGTCCCTGGCGGAATCGCGTTTGCCGCTTTTTGCAGAAATTCGCGGTTCGAGTCCAGCAGCTAACCCTGGTTATCACTGCGGTGTGTACCAATCTGACTATTACAACTACTACCATGCCTTAATTCTAGATTTGAAGCTTTCGTGACTGCAAGGATTCATATTCTTAGGTTTTACCTACGTGACTTTACCGAAAAAACCTAAGAATATGAATCCTTGC
>CM025651.2:177524-190847 GCA_014621495.2 Entosphenus tridentatus | reverse complement strand
TTCAAATCTAGTTACCTACGTGACTTTACCGAAAAAACCTAAGAATACTACCATGCCCCGTCTGCTTCACAGTGGACGTTAAAGGTTCCACGGCGCCCCAGTAGGCCGTTGTGTGCCAGTGTCTTCATAAAAATTTGACTTATTTTGAAAACTTTGCAGTACCCTCCTGAAAAAGAATCACGAGGCTTTCCTGGGTAAACCCACGGAATAAGCGTGAGTGGTCGGGCGATGGGCGGTCCGCGCACCACCGCCAAAGACGATGGCACCGTCATCTGAGCTTCACATTCAAGCGGAGCGATTGCATTTCGTTGTTTAGCAAGGCATTGAGTTAGGGAATTTGTTTACACTGAATTAAACATGTTACGTTACTCGTCATTGATATATTTTAAATATAATCGCCATGAATTGTATTCCACAAGTACAGCATACGCTTATAAATCATGAATAGTTTGTTTGACAGGGTTTCACACCTTTTCAGTTTGTAATTGGTGCTGGCAAACTCCGAACCTCGTGAGCGATATCTAAACTGGTCCTGGGCTTCCCCTGGGTCTACTCTGCCTTGAATTATTACCTGGTGCAGTATGTAAACATCAGCACTGGGAAGACAAAGGTGGCAGGGCGTGGTGCTGTCCACACCACCACCACCTGTGTTCGTGAATGCCTTATTAGGTCCTCGCTAACAGCACTTGCTTCATTAGCCTTGTCTTTGATAATTATCAGTGTGTGTGTGTAGTGAGTGTGTGACCGTGTGTTGGAGTGGGTGCCTGTTTATTGTAGTAAGTCGGTGTTTTGTTGTAGTGAGTGAGTGGATGACTTATAGTGAGTGGTGTTTGACTGTGTGTTGTAGTGCGTGGGTGGATGACCTACGTATTGTAGCGAGTCGGTGTGTGGTTGTGAATCGTGGCGAGCGAGTGTTGTTGGCGGGAGGGCGGCTGATCAAGTGTAGCCGCGTGTGCCGCTTCACGGCTAATGGCTCTCTTCTTCTCTCGTGAGCTTTCACGGGCGTGCACCGCCTCGTGGCTATAAACACACACGCAGCGGTGCGCATGGCTCCATCTCACGCGGCTTCATCGCAGGCCGACAAGCCCGGACACGGCCTGCACGCGCTCCGCCAAGCACGCACAATGCACTCCGCTCCACTCGCCCTATTTATCTTGCCATGTGCTCACATATTTATATGTGTGCCTGTCTATTTGTCACTTTATATATTTATTTGGCTTAGCTCACTCCGCCAATTGTGCGCGGTGCTTTTGAATGGGCGGTTGCGTAATGCCTCCTTTGAATGAGAACTGGGATGGAAAAGGAATAATGTGTTTTATAGTGCTGTGAACAATTGGGGCAGCTGGCTTGGCTGGCTCATTAACTCGACTAGCTTGCCTAGTTGTTTTGCTTGCTGGGCAGTCGATGGCGCTTTGGTTAATGAGTAGACAGGCCCAAGTAGGTGTATGTGTTCATGTATGTGCGTATGTATTTTAATATTGTTTAATCGGCGTGTATTTCCTGGAATGGTATGGATCAGAAACACAGACATTGACAAAAGCTGAAACGCCACTGAGGCGCATGCGAGATGCACTCTCGGAATGACATTGGGAGATAAGAAAGAGGAACACGTGTACACCGGTTAATAAATGTAAGTGTGCCTGGGAAGGGGACGTTGCAAGGGATAATGGTCAAGAATAATGAGGGAATGACGGCCAAAGGATGGAACTCGCTGGATAGGCCCATCCCCTGCAGAGATGGAGTGCTGAAATCTGCTCGTGTATCGTGCTAGACAGATTGTTGACCATGATAGGTGACGGCTTGGGGAGGCCTTCATCCAGCAGTGAAATTATCATGGCTTATGATAACGCTACGTAGGTAGAAAAATAAAAATAATCCAGCTGTGGAACTGCCAATTATTTTTTCCGCCCGAGGACGACCGCTTGTGTTGCGATCGAAACGTCACGATATATTATTTTTATTGTTTTTTTTTCCAACTTCGTGACTTTACCGAAAGAACCTAAGAGTGGATTCCTGCAGTCACGAAAGCTTCAAATCAAGATTATGAAAATGCTGTTTGGAACGGGGATTCCCTGCCCTGCAACGGCATTGACCTGGGTTCAATTCTCATCCATTCACATTATTATGTTCCAGTGATAGCCTAACGTGTCCTGGGCTTCCCATAAGTCCACTCTGTCGACGTTAGTACCTGGGAGACAGGTGGCCGAGTGTGGTTCTGGCCACGCAACCTCGAGTGTGCCGTGCAGGCCTGAATAGGTGCTCGACACAAGCAAATGCACTTACAGTCCGTGGAGCTAAGTGGAGGCCTTCATCATTATCACGTGATATATTGGTGTGTGTACGTATAACACTACGCAGAGGCTCTTCATGTCCGTGGTATGTCGATGAGTGTGTGTTTGTACAAAGCTGAGCAGTAGGTCTCATCCGTGTGTGATGCGTGCGATGTGCGTGTAGATCCCAGCGATGGATCGCATGAAGAAGCTGAAGCGGCGTCTGTCGCTGACGCTGCGTGGAGGCCGCCCTGTGGACGAGGCGCTCTCCGAGCTCGCAGAGCAGATGACCATGGAGGACGGCACCATCAAAGACAACGGTAGCGCCCCGGGTGCGGCCCCACAACTCCACCAGCAGTGGCTCTATTACCACCACCACCACCACGTCCCTTAGCACGGCTACTTTCCGCAGTAGCCCAAGCCTGTGCCTCCACTCCCTCCGACGTCGGCACCACCGCCACTTCCATGACCACCGCCGCTCGCTCTCGCCAGCAGCAGCACCACCGCCGACACGTCCTTCACTGTGTCCAGCGGCAGCAGCAATCTCCAACATCCCCATTACCACCACCACTACTTCCAGCAACAACACATCGTCACTGATAAAACTGCCTTCACCACCATCGCCATCGTCTCTCGCAACTCCAGCACCACCACTGTCTCTACTACCACAACCACCACCATCTCTAGCAATGCCAGCACCAACACGACCTTCATCACCATCATCTCTAGCAAGCCGAGCACCACCACTATAATCTCCAGCAACTTTAGCGCCACTCGCATCGTCATCAGCAACGCAAACTCTGCCACCGTCTCCACTGCACCCAGCGTTATCACCACTGCTACTCGCACCACCAACATTATCACGGCAGGGTGGCGCAGTGGTTACACTTGTGCCTCGGCAATAAGGGCCTGGATTGAATTTGGAGAGAACCCATGTAGAACAGGGGGAGAACATACAAACTCCACACAGCAAGGCACTCGAATTGAGAATCTCAAACCCGTGCTATTCTTGCTATGAGGCACGAGTGTTACTACTCGCGTCACTCGGCTGCCCTGATCAGCCCCTTTTCGGGTTGAAGTTTTTTGTGTTTAGTGGTGGCTCGGTTGGTAGTGCATTGTGTGCTATGTACACAAGCACCTGAGTTTGATTTATGCCCACGGCTCACATCCATGGCCGGCGATATCTGAACCAGACCTGGCCCTCCCCCCCCCATTACCGCCACTCTTTACTGAACATCACTGGCCGCTGTGGTAAAGTATGGTCATACAATCACAGCCAAAACGTAATGGGGATACGTTCACAAATGTTTGTAAATGAATGTATTTTAAATTTGTATATGTATTACGCTGTGCTGTTTTATCAAATCGTGATTCGGTAACGGTTTGCCGACCTCTGCTGGCAGAACACAGTCATTGCAATGATTTAGTCTTATCAGTGAACCTATTGATGGCATATGTGGTGGATAAGAGCACATGCAGGTGTTGTATTCATTACCAGCAAGGACAGGACAGGCAATAGCAGCTGTTAATGTGGTTGTTCACGTAGGACGTTAGTGTTGCTGGTGACTTGGGGATTGTGATCTTTTCCTCTTGCCGATATCCCAATCCATTTTGCAAGATGGATAATATGTTACAATTTCCAACATCTTAATATTGACAATGTATTGTTCATTATAGGCAACGCCACCATAATAGCAACATCACGTGGCATTTAATGAACAAAGGTATTACCGTAGTATTGACATTTTCACAATGCAATACTCAACACGTTGATATTGCTTATCGCGGGACATCAGCTCAACGTCGATACGTGCAACTCGATGTAAGCGGTGTCTTCCAATTGCCTTGTCAATGGAAGCAATCACTTCATATTTCTTACATTTGCTCGCTATCGCTCAATGTAAGAGGCAATAACTGCTTTGGACCAATTCCCTGTGGTGGAGGCGGGAAGGGCCGTGCGCGAAGCACGCACGCGCCGCAGTGCAGCGCAGAGACGAGGGCACTGCGAGATGCAGCAGTGGCACGTTCAGTCTGCCCCTTGCTCTCCCTGGCGCTCGGGTTGCTCGTGTTTCCCCGCATTGGTTCGACGTAATGTTGGCCGCTTTGGTGGCGGGGTCATGCTCCCGACTATGCCTGAACTACCTTGCCTGGCCTCTCGCTCTTGGTTTGCCGACAGGGCACGTGCAATGACGAGCACACATCGGGGCGGGGTAGTGCGAGTTCGATATCTTATTCCACGTTGCCTACCAAGTGAAACTGTCTCCCTGCTCGAATGAGCATTGGGGCGGCCCAGAGACGGCGGTGGAAAATCCGCATTCCCTTGACAGAGAACAGCATCTCCGTGATGTGACTACTGGTGACTTCCAATAAAGTGGTACCCGTTTTATCGACCATAGAGGAATGGTGAGCTGAGTTGACCAACGATTGGGATTTAAACTCATGACCAGTCTGTGCAGTGGCAATGCGAGCTGTTCGCTTGCAGTAGTCAATTCGGCGAACATCTCTACAAGGTCAATGAAACAAATACCTCTGTATGGGATGTCGGCAGTGTTATCTAATGGGACAGACTGCATGGGAATGAGGAATATCCACCACTGGTCTGAAGGCAGCCAAACAAGAAAAGCGCCGTCCAGGAGTTTGTTTAAGGATAGGGGGAGGCACGTGGACTTGTTTGAGGAATGCTGCGTAAACTCCCAGAATACTCGCTTTAAAATCCGACTCCGCCGCCTCGCTCCCGTGTGTGCCTGTCGGCAGCCGGGCACGCCGGCACAGAAACCTCTTTTGTGTTATGATTTATTCTTATTTCAATTTTTGCTGTTGCTTTTTTTTGTCTTTTTGTTTCTCTTCTGTTTGCTCCTCTTCTTCCTCCTCGTCCGTCCTTCCCACCTCGTTTGGCTCGCGGGCCTCCCTGTTCCACCCCCCTCCCCCCCTCCCGCTCCCTGTGCCCACCCTCGTGCCCTCCAACACCGTGGCTGCCCGCTGCTTGTGACCGCACGGACGCCACGTTTCTGTCTCTGGACGCCCCCGGCGAGTCCGGACACACAACGTGCGTACCGCACGGTTGGTTCGTGTGTTTGCATGCACGTGTGCGTCTGTCTGCGTGTGTGCTTGTCTGCGTGTGTGTGTGCGTCTGTCTGCGTGTGTTTGTCTGCGTGTGTGTGCGTCTGTGCGTGTGTGTACATGTACGCACGTGTGCGTCTGTCTGTGTGTGTGTTTGTCTGCGTGTGTTTGCATGCACGTGTGCGTCTGTGTGTGTGTGTGTGTCTGCGTGTGTCTGCGTGTGTGTGTGTGTGTCTGTCTATGTGTGTTTTTGCCTGTTCTGGGTGTATACATGTACGCACGTGTGCACATGTACGCACGTGTGCTTGCATCTTTGCATGTATATGTGCGTGCCTGTTTGCGTGTATGTGTGTGCATGTCTGTGTGCGTGTGGTTGCGTGTGCATTTGTGTGAACGTGTCTATGCGTATGCATGTTTGTATATATGTGTGTGTGTATCTGCACATGTGTGCGTCTGCATTTGCAAACCACTTTCTGTACCCCTCGCCCTCGATGAGCGTTCACACGTCTGTTGCAACTTTCATCTCCACTCCTTTCTTTTGCACGACACCGACCGCCACATTGCTTGCGTGCACCCTTCTCGCTGCACGTGCCGTGCTATCGCTCTCGCTCACAACGTTATGATTTGTTTATTCTTTCCCTTACGATTTTGCTCGACTGCATTTTGCCCTCTGGGCATTCGGATCACGCGCGCATCTCCGCTTATCCCCCCCCCCCCCGTCACTCTTCACGCATGATTGGCCGTTCACCGAATGTCGACCGCACGGCGCGTAAACCGACGGCCTTCACCGAAACACAAACGGGGTCCGAACACACGGCCGTCGGGGTCCTTAACGCATCCCCCCCCCTCCCCGCACGCTCGCACGCACACTCTGCGATATCGCACACCCGCGTGGCGCACGCACGCGCGCACAGGCACGTGCACGCGCACGGACGCCGTGGTGCGCAACGGAAAGCCGCCCGCCTCGCACAGCATGCACTCCTTCCTGCACCAGTACGCGGGCAGCCTGCGCAAGCCGCCCCTACGGAGGCCTCACAGCGTGACGGGTGGCCCCGTGCTGCCGGCCAGCCTCTCCGTACTGCGGCACAGGGGCGATGGCGGCGGCGGCGGCGACGGCGGCGACACCGGGGTTGGCGACGCTGTCGGAGGAAACGGCGACGGCAGCAACAGCGTCAGCAGGCATCACCTCGGTGCTTCAGCCGCCCGGGGCCGGGGAGGGGATTGCGGTCGGAGGGGATTGCGGGGGATGTAGGGCTGCGAGGATCCGTACGGGATCCTAACGCCTTCTTGTTTCTGTACCCCGAGTCGGCACCCGCAGGACTCTTCGTATTCTCAGCCATTAGCAATTCCCCACGGGCACAGGAACCGTGGCGCAGAGAGGGCTTTTGGTAAGGCCCCGAGTACCACCCCTGCCTCCCCCACCAGAACCCGTTAGTCGTGAGTCACTTTTGCTCTGTGCCTGGGCAGGCGTGCAACGGGGGGCTTTGCCAACTTTTAGAAATTTCGATTTAAAGCTTTCGTGACAGCAGCCGTCCTCAGGTGAAGAACAGGGCTGTCGCTGTCTTTCCGACAGACCTGTTCTTCACCTGAGGACGGCTGCTTGCGTTGTGGCCAAAACGTCGTGAGAATTGTATTTTATAATGTTTTATTTTTATTATTTTATTATTTCCCTTCTACGTGACTTTACCGAAAGAACCAAGAAGATTAACTTTTAGAAACTTTCAAAACTAATAGAGAGTAATTACTCGATATTACCTGTTTGACAGTTTAGAGATTTACTCCAAACTGTACGGTGTAAGGCAGTGCCTTCCTGCTCCAGTGGGCAGAGTCGTCTCCCTCGTTCACCTGGGGCGGCTCCCAATCTCCGTGAGACAGCTGCTGCTAACGAAGCTCTCTATGCAGGGAAGCCTCGTGGAGCCTCGACATTGGGATGTTTGGCCACTTCCATTCACGAGCGTTTGGCTTGTGCGGAGGAGATTGTAGTGGCCAGAGAAAACAAATGCGTTCATCGCCTCACTGTGATTGGCTGTTGTGAGGTCACACAGGTTTGACTGTTGTCAAGGACAACGCCTTTGCGTTGAGACGAAAATGGCAGCACAATGTGTTTATCGGAGGTCCTGCAGAATATAATCAAACTGTACGTATCAGTATTTAAAGGTGCACAGTGCTGTCTTCACATGTCACTCGTATCCCTTGTGATCAACGACTTTGTCGCCACGTGTCGGTCATGGTAAAGTCGCAGAAGCAAATGGTTTCTATTCGTGCCGTCAGAGCCGTTCGCTGTTGTGACGCTGTGTGCAAGGCTGTGTTTTTGCAATGGTTTTAGTGGTCTCGTGTCCTGCTGGGTGGCGCTCTGTTCAGAGCACTCGGCTCCCGGTCGAAACGTGGGGGCGCTCGCAAACCTCGTCGGGGTTCACTCACCATCCATCCCGGGTCGATGGCACATTTTGATCCCTTTTACCCACGGCAGTGTTATATTTGGTGTGTTCTGCCAGTGCGGTATCTGAGAGCTCGTCCAACCGATGCTCATGAGTCGCGCCACCTGTCTCTCTTCGGTGTGTTTGTCTTCATGTCTCCGCGTTCCTGAGTCTGTGTGCCATCAGCTGTGACCCCATTTACCCGTGTCCACGTGCGAGGCGTCTTCCTGTCTTTGAGTCCGCCCCCCGCGCCCTGCCGTGTGTACGTGTGTCTCCATGTACCCAGGTGTCCCCATAACCCAGTGCGTCCTTGTGTGCCCTTGTCTCCTTGACTTGGAAGCGTATTATTAATAATACAAATGACAATTCCTTCTAGGGGAAACACATACTAATTAACCGATTACTAACGTAGTGTATAATTACAATAACCATTTCCCTCCCTCCGCCCCCCTCTGATCTCTGCACCTGCTTGAGTATAATAATTGGGTTAAGTTATTGAATAACATTACAACTAATTACTAATCTACAACTCATTACTAATCTATTATATAATAACAACCCCCCCCCCCACCTTTAATTTATGCACTTGAGTGGTTATAGTAATTGGGTTCAGTTATTAAATAATAGACATTACAACTAATTACTAATCTACAACTCATTACTAATCATAACAATTGACTGATTACTAATCTATTATATGATTACAATACCCCCCCTCCGCCTCAAATCACTGCACGTTAATTGGTTAAACGATGACGTCACGCTCCTGCTGCTGCTCCAGTTAAGACCGGGAGCAAGTGGAGGGTCTCACCGTGCTGGCGAATTGCCTGATGATGCTGGGTGTAATTACCAGCGAAACGTCGTACTACTCAAAAACTGTAAATGTTGTGGTTTCACGCTTCAACACACCGGTGGGCTAAAGCAGTGAACTATTTGTCTTTTGTCAACGTGACACTTTTTGCTGATTGGCCGTGTCGGGTTGTGGAGGGTTACGACACATTTTTAAATAACGCCATCTAACCCAAAAACGTTTATTATGATTAAAGCTTTCGTGACTGTAGGTAATTCATATTATTTGGGTCGTTCAGTAAAGTTCCGTAGATGGGTACAAATTAATTTTAAAAATAATAATAAATTAACATGTTGATCTCTCACATTAACATCACTAGCCCCGCCCACTTCGTTGATGACCCTGGGACGACACCCTCTACAAGCGTCTGCATTCAGCAGCTTTTCCCGCTTTCCTCCTGATGACCATCGCTTGTGTTGTGATCGAAACGTCTTAGTTTATTTATTTTATGTTTATTATTTTTATTAATTTGTACCAATCTACGTGACTTTACCGAAAGACGTAAAGGATATCCGTAATTCCTGTTTGCCAAGGCATCGCTGTTCCCCTTCGTGTTCCTGTTCTACTCCTGGGCAGGGTGGTGCAGTGGTGACGCTTGTGCCTCGTGGTACTAAAAAGGCCCTGGATTTGATTTCCCACTGGCACTTTTCCGTGTGGGGTTTACATGTTCTCCCCCTTTTGTGCGTGGGTTTCCTCTGGGTTGTCCCGTTTCTCCACCTCCCACCCTATAACTGTATATATATACACATGTATATATAAACAATCTCAATCTCAGTTCAAATTTGTCAAACAATAAAGAAAAATCATTAATCACTCCGTACTGGCAGAATGTCTCGTCACCGTGCCAGGTGTTGAGTCGCCTTGTACTTTACAGGGGCAGCTTTACACTCGGAAACCCTCCGTTAGGTGATATAGCGCAATACATGTGTACGTTCACCACATTAATTTGCCCGTGCAACGCCCTTGCTGCCCTACACGATTGCTCACTCTCACCCACCGCGCTCTCTCCTCCCCGCCACTGCCGGGCGGCGCAGGCGTTGTGCACGAGAATCTCAAGATGGGCTCGGACGGGGAGAGCGATCAGGCGTCGGGAACCTCGTCGGACGAAGTGCAGTCGCCCGTGCGCGTGCGCATGAGGAACCACCCGCACCGGCGCATCTCGCAGGAGGTGGGCGACGCGTGGACCGACACACACACACACACTCGCATACACGTACAGACCAACACGTGTGGACCTTTGGGGCAAGTGCTGTCAGCGAGCATCTTTGAAAGGCCGGCACGGCACACGAGGGGTTGGGTGGCCAGCACCATGCCCGTCTACCTTTGTCTCCCCGGTGCTGATGTTTACACACCGCACCAGGTATTTATTTAAGGCTGAGTCGACCTAGGGGAGGCCCAGGAGGGGTTCAGATATTCGTCACTCAAACTCTGGTCACTGGGTTCTTGGCACAGCACACTAACTACTGTGCTACCGCTTGCCGCACTCGTGCGCATATACACACCAACACGTATACACACCAACACACCGACACACAGCACACAAGCAATGCACCTCCCCAACAGGCACACTGACATGCACACATTATTGCACACCAGCCCCATACATCTACGCACACGCAACAGCTACCCACGTGCCCATATGTATTTGCGTGAACAAACGCTCCCACCAAAATCCCCAGAAGATTGCACACGTACACATGTATACATATCACACGTACCAATGGATCGTGCGCAGTTGCACCCTGGCCACGCACGCATGCGTGCGTTTACACGGAGGCTCCCGTGCTCGCACGCGTCCCGTAGGGCGTGCGTGCGGGCTAGGGGAGGATGGATGCCAGTGGTGGTGATCGCCGTTTCTCTGCCCGTTTCTTGCAGGATCTCAACAAGAGGTTATCGCTCCCTGCCGACATCCGGCTTCCCGAGGGCTACCTGGAGAAGATGCAGCTCAACAGCCCGCCCTTCGACAAGCCGCTGAGCAGACGGCTCCGCAGGGCCTCGCTGGTGCGTGCCCTGCCGCCCCCCCACTCTGCTCGGCAGAGCCGCGTCTAGAAGCCAATAGCGCTCGAATCACCACTCGCACATACACACCACTACTCGCTCATACACACCACTACTCACTCGTACACCCCACTACTCGCTCATACACACCACTACTCGCTCATACACACCACTACTCGCTCACTCATCCACACCACTACTCGCTCATACACACCACCACTCGCTCATACACACCACTACTCGCTCATCCACACTACTACTCGCTCATCCACCCCACTACTCGCTCGTACACACCACTACTCGCACATCCACACCACTACTCGCACATCCACACCACTACTCGCTCATCCACATCACTACTCGCTCATCCGCACCACTACTCGCACATCCACACCACTACTCGCACATCCACACCACTACTCGCTCATCCACATCACTACTCGCTCATCCGCACCACTACTCGCTCATCCGCACCACTACTCGCTCATCCACACCACTACTCGCTCATCCACACCACTACTCGCTCATCCACACCACTACTCGCTCATCCACACCACTACTCGCTCATCTACACCACTACTCGCTCATCCACACCACTACTCGCACATACACACCACTACTCACTCGCACATACACACCACTACTCACTCGCACATACACACCACTACTCGCTCGTACACACCACTACTCGCTCGTACACACCACTACTCGCTCGTACACACCACTACTCGCTCGTACACACCACTACTCGCTCGTACACACCACCACTCGCTCGTACACACCACCACTCGCTCGTACACACCACCACTCATACACAAGCATACCATTCTCACATTAAACACTACTCACATGCTACTAGCAAACTTCTTGGTAATCAGACCCATAACGTACACACGTGTCCCTCCCAACACATTGCACAGTGGCGCAGGGTTGGAGAGACTTGGCTCTCTGTCCGTGTCGCGTGCCGGTGCCGGTCCCATCGATCGTTCGTGATGCCTCTGTGTGTGTGTGTTTGTGTTGCGCAGTCGGAGATTGGCTTTGGCAAGCTGGAAACGTACACGAAGCTTGACAAGCTGGGGGAGGTGGGTTTGCCTCGGACACGCGCGTGCACTCACAAGGCAGCAGTTTGTTACGCGCAACTCGCAAGTCAAACGGCGTGCCTGCTCCGCCGATGGGTGTGCGGTGCTGTGTGTGTCTCTCCTGTTACAGCCCCTCAGCCAGCTGTATAACAATTCGCCATTCGTATGGCAGCAGCCAGTCTTGATGGTTGAGCTCTTGTCTTTCTACAAAGTTGTACTCGCATTCAGAATGTTGAGAGTGAATATGCCAATCACTATACACTCTGTTCATCCTACCTGTTGGAGTTGACTGACTCAGTTCATGTGATTGTCGTATCGATTGACTCTCCGTGCTGTGTCGTTCATGGGGATTGTTTTGGCCATACTTCACCACGCTGGTCAGTTCGGATTGGTGAAGATGGCAAGCACAGGACCGGTTCTGATAGCACTTGCAACTGATGTTAACCTTTGTCACGAATTGAACTCGGCTCATGCTGGGTTTTTAGTGCAGCGTGCTAACCACTGTGCCACCACCTCTTTATTGCACCTCTTCAAATCCTCGCTAGCGTCAACTTAGCCCATTATCCTTCTGGGGTCAATAAAATAATTACATTTTAGATTTGAAGTTTTCGTGACTGCAAGGGTCCATACGCTTTGGTTCTTTCGGTAAAGTCACGTAGGTGAGAATAAAAATAAATTAAATCACGACGTTTCGGATGCAACACAAGCGTCTGTCATCAGGTTGGACAACCACAGCATTAACAATTGTTGAAGCAGGCAAAAGAGCTCCTCCTCATCTATATAACCCGCCGTTACTAGCAGCTCTTTTGCTGCTACGTGGCTTTACCGAAAGAACCAAAGGGTATAAAATAAGTACACATTTGTGAGAGTTTATCCGTGTTTGTGCTATGGGCAAAGTAACTCCTGCCATAGCTATGTGGAACTTGCTCCACTTGACCGAGTTGATGCTAATAGAGATGTCTCAGCAGAGAGACTCGAGTCGTGACGTTGTGGTCGTGTCGCCCGCGGTGGAGAACGATTCTCACAGTGCCACGTGGGCCGAATGGGCCCCCCCCCCTCTCCCCGCCCCTCGGCGTGTAGGGCACCTACGCCACGGTCTACAAGGGCCGCAGCAAACTCACCGACAACCTCGTCGCCCTCAAGGAGATCCGCCTGGAGCACGAGGAGGGCGCGCCCTGCACCGCGATCCGCGAGGGTGCGCACGGCACGCCCACGGGGGCACGGCACCCAGAGCCAGGGGCACCCTCACTAACACCCAGAGCCAGGGGCACCCTCACTAACACCCAGAGCCAGGGGCACCCTCACTAACACCCAGAGCCAGGGGCACCCTCACTAACACCCACAGCCAGAGCCATGGGCATCTTCACTAACACCCAGAGCCAGGGGCACCCTCACTAACACCAACACCCAGAGCCAGGGGCACCCTCACTAACACCAACACCCAGAGCCAGGGGCACCCTCACTAACACCAACACCCAGAGCCAGGGGCACCCTCACTAACACCAACACCCAGAGACAGGGGCACCCTCACTAACACCAACATCCAGAGACAGGGGCACCCTCACTAACACCAACACCCAGAGCCAGGGGCACCCTCACTAACACCAACACCCATCACCAGGGGGGCAGCCTCACCCTCACCAACACCC
>CM025651.2:155536-177514 GCA_014621495.2 Entosphenus tridentatus | reverse complement strand
TTTTATTTTTTTTGTCTCCGTGACTTTACCGACAAAACCAAAGAGTATGAATCCTTGCAGTCACGAAAGCTTCAAATCTAGAAATAAATAATAATGTCCCAGAATAATAATTGTTAACAGTGCATAAGGCAGAGGTGCCTACAAGGGGGGATACCATGGGAAAAGCATGTGATGTGCGCATGTATTGTTTAAGTGATATCGAGTTAATTGTTCTTGTTCTTGCGATGCTCATTTACCCAGGAGAACTCGCTGGGTCTCGAGTTTTTTAGGAACATCTTGCCACGTTTTCGCAGTAGGGGGCGATGTTGCTGCAGTGTGCAACACCAAATGAGCATCTACATCATGGGGGGACCTCCTTTGCCAGGACCAAAATATGAGAATAGGTTTCCCCTTTTTTCTGGCAACAAAACAGCTGTGTTAAGATGTTAAAAACACCAAACTGAAACCTTTTACAAGGAATCATGTCTGCATTAACTTGTGGTCAGAATGCAAACCAAAAACATATTCTGATAATATTCTTTTGAGCCTCGTTTTAAACGGTGTTAGACCAGAGGACGCCACAAGGCGTACAGCTGTCTCTGGTGTGGACCAATCAGTTTCAAAGACAATGCAAATATTATCGGTGTTTTTTTTGCATTCTGACCACAAGTATTGTGGTTAATGCAGACATGATTCCTTGTAAAAGGTTTCAGTTTGGTGTTTTAACATCTTAACACAGCTGTTTTGTTGCCAGAATAAAGGGGGAAACCTATTCCCACCAACTGAGTAATTTAGCATTCGGATGTTTTGAGCAATAGCAGTTCCACTGTTATGTTTAATTCATCCTGGGAGGAAACCCATGCAGAACAAGTTGAGAGAACGTACAAACTCCACACAGAAAGGGGCCAGGAATTGAACCCAGGAGCTTCTTGCAGTGAAACGCGAGCCTGACCTCTGCACGGCCCTGCCGCCCACCACACCTACGGATGTTCCACGGCTAGGGGGCACGGAGTACCGCAGTGCGTTCTCGAGATGGCCCGGCGTGCGTGTCGGCGCCGCTAATGGTCCGCGGCCGCCGCTTGGCGGCTGTCTGTGCGTGCTCGCGTGCAGCTGTTCCTGTACCAGCTGCTGCGGGGCCTGGCGTACTGTCACAAGCGGAGGGTGCTTCACCGGGACCTCAAGCCACAGAACCTGCTCATCAACGACAAGGGAGAGCTCAAGCTGGCCGACTTCGGTACACCCGCTCGCCCTCGCTCGCCCTCGCTCGCTCTCGCTTGCCCTCGCTCGCCCTCGCTCGCCATCGCTCGCCCTCGCCCGCCCTCGCCCGCCCTCGCTCGCCCTCGCCCGCCCTCGCCCGCCCTCGCTCGCCCTCGCTCGCCCTCGCCCGCCCTCGCCTGCCCTCGCTCGCCCTCGCTCGCCCTCGCTCGCCCTCGCTCGCCCTCGCCCGCCCTCGCCCGCCCTCGCCCGCCCTCGCCCGCCCTCGCTCGCCCTCGCTCGCCCTCGCCAGCCTCTCGCCGCACCGTAACCCCTCCTATTGGAATGTTAGCAAGGGAATGGTTCACGATGGTGGTGACCGCGCGCGATTCCCTTGCCAGGCCTCGCCCGAGCCAAGTCTGTGCCGACCAAGACGTACTCGAACGAGGTGGTGACGTTGTGGTACCGGCCTCCCGACGTGCTGCTGGGCTCCACCGAGTACTCAACGCCCATCGACATGTGGTGAGTCGGGACGTGTGGGCCCACGTCCCGTTGACGGGTGACGAGTCCGGCGCCACGAGTCGGTCTTCTCTTGAGACCAGCGGGGGTCACACCCATCCCATTGCCTGCAGGACGGACATCATGTTCTTGTGCACACATCTTGGCTCGCCAGGAGATGGTAGTAAAGCAAGTGGATTAATCTCCGTCTGTGTCCATCTGTACGGAAATTGAGCATTGGTGACCTCGCACGCGTAGGATCTCTCCGGGTTCTCCGGTCTCCTGCCATATGTATTAGCACTCATGAATTGTCTGACTCGTCTTCAAATGTAGAAGGACACAGAGATTGGGCAATTGTTGGTGCCGGCTCAATTCTCTGCAAGAACCACATTTCACTTGACCATGTGGCTGGCGACTACAGCGCCCTCTAGTGGCTGCAGGGGTCACGTGATCCCATTGCATGCGAATGGAAAACACATTGGCTTCCGACGCGTGACTCGAGGCACGAAGCTCGAACACTTGTATTCGTCGACGAGTCGACACGTCGCATCCCCGCTGTTAATGCTTGAGGCTCACAGAGCCAGACGGAGACGCAGTCTGTGTCAGTACCGTTCAACGATGACGCCGAGGCTCAGGTGTAGCCGTGGTTTTAGGAGATGGTTCATTAATACCTGCGTGTGTGTGTGCGTGTGTGTGTGCGTGCGTCTGTGGCAGGGGAGTTGGGTGTATATTTTTTGAAATGGCTGCGGGGAGGCCCCTGTTCCCGGGGTCTACGGTCGAGGACGAGCTGCTTCTCATCTTCAGGATGCTGGGTACGTTGCGCGTGTGTGGCGCCGCTCTCTCTCCGTGTGTCACGGCTCTCGAGGTTTTGGCGGTGACGCGGCCCGGCAGGTGGCGCACGCCTCCGCCGCTTGTGGCAGCGGTTCACGGTTCAAATCCGGCGGCCTTCCCCGGTTTATGAACCACAGCAGTACCGCGCGCCGTCTGCTTTTCACGTTAAAGATCGCCGTGACGTCATTCGCTAGAGCAGGCCGTTGTGTGCTGGTGCCACGGTCCACATTTTGTCAAATTTGAAAGCCTACCTGCTTGATCGGAATGCACCTCGCAATAAATGTCCCCCAACTGCAAAAATATTGCAGGACCCTCCTGAAAAAGAGTCGTGAGACTTGGGCATTGCTGGATCAACAAGTAGCATCATCATCATCATCATGATCCATGGGCAGATTGCCCCTAGGTGTCCGCTGCACATTTCGTCATTTGTCTCCAATACAAAAACACACATAGCAATAATGAAGATGATGCTATACACTGCGAATTAACGATCGGCTCTTCCTCACCCTAAGATTTAACACATCTTTTTTCTTCCTGACAACGGACGCTTGTGTTGCGATGGAAACGCAGTAGTTTTTGGTTATTTTTTGTTATTTTCTTTGAACCTATCCACGTGACTTTACCGAAAGACCCCAAGAATACGAATTCCTGCAGTCACGAAAGCTTTAAGTCAAGATTATTTATTGGTTATTAAATTCAAATTGTTTGTTTTGTGTTTACTGTCTGTCTTGTCGGTCTTATTTTGATAGTCTAGTTTGTACTTCTTGTACTTTCATTGCTGTCTGCTTTGTAATATCTCCCTCGTTTCGACCTTGTGCCCTTAAGGAAACGTGCAAATGATTTGTGTACTTCAGAATAACCGTTTCTCTTGCGCTGGATTCAGTGCTTGTGTTGTGAGCTTAAGAATGACATTCGGTCAACGCTCCTGACGGACTCTCGGCCCTTCGCACACGCACGCGTCTCTTCACACGCACGTGTTTTACGCACGCCTCTAATTGGGGCACTTGACCTCCAGTCAGAAAGGTCACGGCTTCCAATCCCAGTCAGGTGTTGACTCGGTCGGTCATCCCAAGGCAGATAAATTTGAGCATTATTTGTGGAAGGTCAAGGGTTGCTCTCCTGTAAATGAACTGGCACTTGGCATAAGAATGAGGAATTTCCACCGCAAGCTCAGGGTTGCCACTGTGGGTTATAAGTGCACCACACTGGTTGGAGCAGGGAGATGCTTGGCCATATGTTTAGAGTTTTAATTGCTGTGACCCATGGGGGACAGTGTTGGGGATCAAGAGCCTGAGAATTGTCCACCCTGAACTCTCCAGGTGCCCTGGCAGGGAACTACCCTGAAATGCAGTGGCAGCAGCAACAGCAGCAACAACAACATATTAACAACAACATATAAACAACAGTACGAGCATCAGGCATTTGCTTATTGAAGTTCGCGAACGATCGGAAAGTCTGGTAGAGCTCAGATCACCCGCACGGCGTTCACTGCGTCTCGTCGTGCGCTCGGTGCGTGTCCGCGCGTCTAGGGACGCCCTCGGAGGAAACGTGGCCGGCGATTCTGTCGCACGAAGAGTACAAGGCCTACAAATTCCCCAAGTGCAAGGCGGAGCCCCTCATCAACCACGCCCCGCGGTAAGGCCCTGCTCCCTTGCCAGCACCCACGCTGCCCAGAGGTCGCAAGCGGGTACCCGATACCCGTACCCGTACACGTTTGCGACCCTGGTGCGGCTGGGTACGGGTAGGCCGTGAGTCACTGGTGAGTCACCGTTTGTCACTCATTTCCCAACGTCTTGTCTCTTCTCACAATTCAAGTGCCTAGAATCAACCCACCCGCGCCTGCAACATGGCTTCATCTCAGAGGTCGCAATCAGGTACCCGATACCCGTACCCTACCCGTACCTGGCCGGGTGCGGGTAGGGTACGGGTACGGTTGGGTACGGGTACCCGTTTGCGACCCTGGTGCGGCCGGGTACGGGTAAGGAATCAAAACCCGTTTGCGACCTCTGCCGCTGCCCCCTCCCCGGGCTTCACGGCACAACTCTGGCCACCGTCGCTCCTCGTGTCCGGGTTGCTTGAGCGAAGCGCCGCTGCGTCTGGGCTGTCGACGACGAGACGAGTGGCGACGCTCGCACTCCCACAATGCACCTTCACCCTCGATCTTGATAAAGCAAAATGGGGGGCACCCTAACCTAGCCTTGCCTGCTTCTGCTACATACCTGCCTTGGGCTGTCATTCTGTCACTGCTCTTGCCCATTGGCTGTCCCTTCCAGCTACCTGTCCTCCCCAAGCCCCCACTTCTCTTTCTGAACAGTTGGTGTGTTGTCTCTGATTTGCATATCTTTCCGTGATCCACGTGTTTCTCTTCCTGTCACTCGGCGTAATTCCCAGCGTGCATCCCTCTACGCTTATTTGTCACTTTTCATCTTTTGATGCATATTCATTGTCTATCTCTCTGATGTGTGCACTGGTTAAAACTTTTATTCTTCAGTCATATCATCCCTTATAGAGGCCCATAAAATTCGTACCAATTTGTGGGACGTCAGCAGTGATAATCTTGTGAATATACTGGTTCCTATAATTTTGGTGGTGACATGGCGCATGGGTAGGTATGTCTTGCAGATGTTCGTGGTTTGAATCCCGCAGGCCACCCTGGTTATTACTGCCGGTGTAAAATACGGGCCATCCGCTTCACCGTGGACGTAAAAAATCCCGTGACATGATTTGAAACATGTTGGACATCGTGTGCCGGTGTCGTGGTCCCAAGCTTGCTAAATAAAAAAATTACCCGCAAATTACCAAGTTGGGATTACACATAATAGCAATCATTTTCCCCCACCGGCAGACGGATGCCCCTGTTTGCAAGTCAGGTGCTGAGTCTCCTTGTGCCATCACAGGGACAGCTGCCACCGGAGGCATCATTGGAATGTTTGAGATGTGATCCTGTGTGAAGGGGGGGGTGTGGCTCTATCAGCAACATCTCATCGCCACTTGCTGCAATGGGGATGTGACATTTACACTTTTGGTTCAGGGCTGCCTGTTGAGAGGGATCCCTACCCCATCGCTAGTTTGAGCGAAGAAACGCTGTTGACTTTGGTGGCTACTTCACGTGATCGCCTCTGTCGATGTGTGTTGCAGGCTTGATGCGGATGGCCTGGATCTACTCTCAAAGCTTTTGCAGGTGAGCCTTTGTAAACGCATACGCCCTGGTCAGTTAGAGAGCCTGGCCATAACAATGCCATCCACAAACACCTGATATGTATTAAGGATTCAACCAGTTAAAGGTGGAATTTCGAGCAGTACCTTTTTAAGACTGCGTGTTGGTGCACACCTCTCATAGAATGCTTTGGAGGCAGGGCTTGGGTGGCTTGTGATTGGTTTGTTACATTCCTGGACCCTCCGAGCTTCGAAGGAAGCCAAGAGATGGCAGTACAGCAAGTAGTTTTGCGAACCTATCAATCCAGATTAATAAAGGTCATCCAGCGGGTCAACTGGTGTGGGTTTTCTCCATTGGTAAATTTTAACATTGACCCTCGTGTTGCATTCTCATTACTAACTCGCTGCTGGATCTCTGCCGTCTACGGAGAGACTGGGCGGAATCGGCAACCAGTGGTGGAGTGACGCATGCAGTCGCTCGAATAAAAGTTTAAAAAAGAGTTCCATGGAATTATTGGTCTAAATATAAAGAACAGTGAGTGCCCTGTCATGGTGAGAGTTATTGCGGGGAGCTGTGACCACCACTTCGGTGTGTACGATTGATGGTATTATTTGATTTCGCGTAGAATTTATATTTGCCTATTGTGTGAGAGGCTTCCATTACGAGTGCCATATTGTTTGTTTGTACGAGTGCCACATTGTTCAGTCTCGTATTGTTTCCATTGTTCCATAACGTGCGCTCGTTTTCCATTGACTTTATTTACGAGGGCTCTGTTTACTTATTTTTAGTTGGAAAACACGTACGATTTTCACCCGAGGGTCAGAGAGAGGTTTGCTGGGTTTGAGTCCCTTGAGTTCAAATCCCAGCCAGGGTTATCACCACGGGCCATCCCTCTGTGGTGCTTGGTGAGGTTCATCGTTGTGTGCCGGGAAGCCACCAGTAGCCGCATTTCTCCAAGGAAGAGGAGCTTGTGATTGGTGGGTTACCTGTGCAGGATGGAGGGCTGCGGGTCGCCGACATGGGCATTGAAGTGGCACCCAGATGTCGGTGATGGATGTGAAGGCCCCAGGCCAGACGGTAGTGGTGGTGATGGGTCTGAGAGAGAGATTGTTGACGGACGTGTCGACTACGTAACAGTAGAAAGAGCTAAAGCGAGACTGTGATGGTCCGGTGTCGACTGGAACAACTGCAAGATGGTGACGTGTGGCAGCACAATCGGCGTTGGCCCACGATGACCTCCTGACATTGTAGTGTGCAGCGTCGTGAGACCGCGTGCTCTGTGCCACCGCCGCGTGACTCTGCCTCCATGAGTGCGTTGTGTCCGCCCCGTCCTGTGCCCGCCAGTACGAGGCGAGGCGGAGGGTGTCCGCCGAGGAGGGCATGCGGCACCCGTACTTCAAGAGCCTCGGCGAGAGACTGCACAAGCTGCCCGACGGTACGAAGCGAGCGAGACGTGCGGCGAGCGTTCCACGTGCCGGCGACGCCTCCGCGCGGCTGCCTCCCTTGCGACGCGGAGATGTGACGCGTGACGAGATCGCGGGTGGGGCAGCAGGCTCATGGAGTTCATAATCGTTGAGTCTGAGATGCTGAGCTGGCAACTGATATCCTAAGTTCAAGTATCCGGCCTCTGCCTCTCCCAGTGGCTGTCAGCGATGCAGAGTTCGCAATGCTAGAGTCTTATGTTCAACCAATGGGACTGAGTGTGTGTGGTTACTCTGGGGATTCATAATGGCTGTGTCAGTGCCATCCTCGCCAACCTCCCTTCCCACTGCTACGGCGCCAGCACTGCCCCACCACGAATTGGAGCCACCGGCCGCCACCGCTCGCTTCGGTTACAACAAATTCGGGCGGCGCCGCCCTTGCTACGGCACGGAGGTTGAGCTTGCGTCACTGAAATGCTGAGCGCAAGCTCAGAGACTGAGCTGGGACCGGTGAGGTTCCGGTTCAATCCCTGGGTCTGGACGTGCATCTCGTTCAAGGTGACCTTTTGCCGAGGTGCCGGGTTCAGTCTGTGGAGCTGGGCACGAACCGCTGCGAGACATCTTCCCCTGCGCTCATCTTCGCTGTTTCGTGTCGATCTTTTTCCCCCAGTTGTGTCGATATTCGCACTCAAAGAAGTGCAGCTGCAACGAGATCTCGGTCACAGGACGACCCCGTACCACGAAGCAGGTAACCGCACGGGAGACGGGGCGTGGCCCTTTCTGTACTGCCACATGTCGCAACATTTCTCCGTCCATTCTACCGTCCCATGCCTGCCAGTGATTGTTCTTTACTCGTGAATTACGCGTGGGTAATGCATGCCATCGGTTCAGAATTTCCATATTCTTTGTAGAAAAACATTGTTCAACCAGGACAACGGATATGCTTTTTGAATATCAGTCCTCGGTAAATCCGATGGTCTTGATCAAGCCACAGGGAGCCAATGGGAAGTTCATATCCTGGTCGGAGTTTGACGATCACCATTGCACCAGGGTCGATAAAGTGTGAACCACTTTGTAAGAAGTCAGTGGTGGCCGTTTTCTGTTGAGAACTGATCCCGACCATGAAAAATGCGGAGTTCCCACCACTAGTTGAAGTCCATCAACAGCCATGAGCAGTGCCACGTGCTGATTGAGCAGAAAGACACCTTGACTAGTGCACATCAACCGCAGTCCACAGTTTAATACCGGCAGCAACGCTTGATGAAGCTGCGTGGGGGGGGGGGGCCCTGAGGTGCGGTGCGCTGGGCCAGCAATGCCCCCCCCCCCTCGTCTCTCGCCCCTGCCCAGAAGAGAGTTTCGTCTCGTTACCCGTGCCGCTCGCTCACAGCGCCCTCCACCCCGTTCACCCTTCACTCGCCGGTTTCCGCCAGTGACGCTCTCTTCTCCGCGAGAGGCACGCGCACGGCACGGCACGGGAGGGAGGGAGGGCAGAATTGTCCAGGTCATGAGATTTTGTGTCCCGTACGTCACGCAGGGTGTTCTCAGTCCTTTCCCCTGGACACGCTCATCAATATTCCAATGCCGTAAAGTTTTGTGACCCTTGGAAATAGACTTCCTTGAACCGAACGGGGAACGTGCATCCTTGGTTGGCAGTGCCGCTCATTCTGTGTGGTGGGTCACGAACCTTTCGCGACCTCCCTTTCACGCAGACGTGCGTGCGGCTGTCCCGCTCACTCGGGCCTGTGCCTTGTGTTGTCTGCCCGTGCTCGTCTGCGTGCTCTCTGCTGCCGCTGCCGCTGTGCCGTGTGTCTCCTGTGCTCATCTCCTCCGTAAGCTTTCTCTGCCTCCCTTGAGATGAGGCCTCTCTCCGCGGCTCAGTGCCACGCTCACAAGCACCTGGCAAACTGACGGGGAGGGCTCCCCCCCCCCCACAACGCGGGGCCCAAACGGGTACGCAACCCTTCCCTCGCCCCCCACACATTCCTTCCCCCCCTTCTCGCCCCCTTACCCCCCACACCCATCTTACTCCCCGTGACCCCCTCCTCTCTGTCTCTCTGTCTCTCTGTCTCCTTGTCGTTTCACACCCACCCTCCGCCTATCGCCATTCCATTCCAAGCTTAGCCACGAGAGTCGTGCGAGTCGAGGGAAGGTGTGTTTGTGCCGATGTGGTCGCGTCAGAACGTTACGAGCTGCGGGGATAACGTTACGGTCAGCTGCGTTGGGGGTGGGCTTCGGGATTAGGGCTTAGATTAGGGTAAAGACCTGTGGTTAGGTTTAGGGGTTATGGGTAGCGGACTATTGTTAGGATTAAGACCACCTTTAATGGCAGCATTATGAATTCGGATTATTGGTTACCATGGTTCTTGCGATAAAATATCTCGTACGACGTAAGATCCACCATAATGTTATCGTCCATTTTCGCATGGTAATGTCATATCGCGACTGTCGTGGCTGGTATTCAGATATTTTTTTCCTGACGGTATTTTAGAGATAACAAAAGCACTTGAATAAAAATTCCAAACACACAAATGATTTAAGCTCGCAGGCTTTGGAGGTAATTGATTTCACCATACCGCGGTGTAATGGTGAGCACACCGGACTTGCAGACCTGAGGTCACCGGCGCAATCTCCTGGCCCGGCAGTCGACGCGACGGGGAAGGTTTATTAAACCTCCCCGTCTCTGTCACCCAGCGGCATACATGGGTTCGCCACGGTGAGTCGCGGCAGGCTCCGTTTGGTGCGCTAAAGTGTGGGTACCCCCGCCTCTTCCACGACTTGGGACCTGCATGGAAGAGTAGGCCAAATATTCCCCCTAGAGTAACTCTCTTTAGAGCTCCCTCTAGCGGGAGGGCCCCTCTGCCAGCAGTAGCGAGAACTTGCAGGGATGCACCTGTACCTCTCTCTCACCTTCGCCCCCACGTGTCCTGCAGTCTGCCGAGACGCAGCGTGTAGCGCGTGGTGGCTAGCATCGCTCGGCTACCAAGGGCGCACACGGGGACACGCGGTGCCCTCGTCTCCCCACCGCCGTGAACGCGCCCCCTCTTGCCTTTCTGTCCCTTCGCAGCCAACGGCAAGAGCAGGCGGCAGAGCATGCTGTTCTGAGACGCGGAGGGGGTGGACGCCGGGAGAGAGTGGCGGCCGTGGGCACGGCCGGGTGACGCCGCCCGTGGCGGTGACGCCGCCCGGAGAGAGGTCACCTGGAGGGGGGGCGGCTTCACGTTGTGACGGTGATGAGGCGATGGCGATGATTGCGGTGGAGGTTGATGACGATAATGGCGAGGGTGGTGATGACGACGACGATGATGATATACTGTATGGGGATGGCGGTGAGCGGCGTGGTGATCCCCTTCTCTACCTGCCTCGAGGAGGCCCCCGGGTGCCGTGCACACAAACACCCCCCCCTCCCTCCTGAGCATGGTGGGTGGTGGGCACTCGGACTGTGCGTGAGCGGTGCAGAGCGTGTGGGTGTCGTGTGCTTCGTTTGTGAGCGGTGCAGAGCGTGTGGGGAGCGTGCTGTGTTTGTGAGCGGTGCAGATCGTGTGGGTGTCGTGTGCTTCGTTTGTGAGCAGTGCAGAGCGTGTGGGGAGTGTGCTGCGTTTGTGAGCGGTGCACCCCGAGAGCAGTGCATTGTGTACAAGCGATGCGTCAGTTGTGCGTGGAAGCAGTATGCATGTGTGACTGGTGGTTTGCCTGTGTATTTGTACTCTGCGTAAGTGCTGTGTGTGTGTGGCGAGTGCCGGCAGTGTTTTGTGTCCTGCTGATTTGTCGTTCCCTGCTTGCAAATCTGGCACCTGGGTTCCTTGAGCTTCCATCCAAACGCAAGGGGGGGGGGGGGGCGGGACCCCCTTGGTTCTTGTGCGGTATAATATTTTGCCATCCTTTGTAGATTTTCTTTTTTTATCTTTTTATTTGCAATGTAATGTTTTGTAAATTGTTCAGTTACTAGGTCGTAGGTATTTGATTTATTTAATTTATTTGTAACCGTTTTGGTTTGCCCCTTCCTCCCCATGTTCAGTCGGGGTTTCCTGGTTTTCAATAACACTAGAACACGTGCTGGGTGCACAGTCGGTTTGCCCGTGTGCCTGCACTCCAGCGTGTGCATGCGGGGGGTCACTTGCACGTGCCTGCGCGTGGTTGCGTGCCTGCTCGTGTGCATGTGCTTGTGTGTGTGTGTGTGGTAGTGTGTGGGGAGCGGTAGTGTAGTGGTTAGCGCGCTGCGCTAAGAACCTGGCGACCCGGGTTCAATTCTCGCTCACGGCCAACACCAGTGACGATTATCTGAACCGGTCCTGGGCCTCCCCTAGGTCGACTCAGCCTCAAATGAGTACCTGGTGCGGTGTGTAAACATCGTCACTGGGAAGACAAAGGCGGCTTGGCGTGGTGCTGGCCACCCACCCCCTCGTGTGCCATGCCGGCCTTCATAGGTGCTCGCTAACGGCACTTGCCCCAACAGTTTGTTAAGGCTACAAGGGGCATCTTTGTCTGTGCGGGTGTGTGTGTGCGAGCATATGTACGTGTTGTATTTGTGTATATCGGTGTGTGTGTGTGCACGTAGCTCTGCGTGTAGGTGTGCATTGACGATCGTGTGTACCGTGTATATTTGAACTTGTGCGTATGTACACGGATTGCAGCTTTGACCCTTTGTAGACTGTTTGGCCAGTTTGTGTTTAGAAGAAAACACGGAAAATAAAATAAAAAAGTTTCCCTTCTCACCCACCCTGAGACACTCGCCCTCCTGTTGAGCCGCAGTGGGGAGTCGTGGGCGCGCTCGCTCGCGTTTGTAATCTTTGTGAAATAAATCCCCGTATTTTATTGCATTCGTTTGCTGCTTGTACAGTGAGACTGCTAACACTGGCATTTTAAATACCCGCGGCACCCCCGCGGAGTTGCGCCAAGGCTGTCCGTGGAGAAAGAGGGGGGCGGAGTGTGCGTCCAGTTAAGGATCGTTCCTGACGTTTCTAAGCAATCGGATGAATGAGCGAATGGATGACGGATGATTTACGGAATTGCGCAGAAGAAGAGAGGACTGTTGCTGCGCGTTTGAACCCGATGATTGTACATTCTGTAATTTGTACGTCCGTGTAAACGCGTCCGAAAGCAATGCTCGTGTTTCGTTTAAACCACTGGCCGTGTCCCGTGCCATGGGGCACTCGTCTGCCCCACCACGTTGGCTTTTGCCTCCCGGGAAGCGATTGTGCAGCCGTGCGGAACTCGCCTGAGGAATCTCCCTTGCAGAGCAGGTCCAGAGAGAATTTGAATGAAATGTTTATTCTGGATGGGGTTACAGAGCGGCACCGCTTTCAAACAGATTACGAGTCAAACTCCCCATTGGGGGATGCAACTCGGCCCGTCGGCAACATCCCGCTGGGTAACCTACGATGCGTGTCGCGCTGTGGGATGCTCACACGTCGTGCGCGAAAGCCCCCCGGGCGGGACGCCCCCCCCGGGCGGGCCCCCCCGGCCGCCCCGGCGGGGGGGGCCCCCCCCCCCCCCCCCCCCCCCCCCACATAAAACCAGTGGGGCGGTGCCCGTGCACCGCACGCGCTCAAAACCTTGACGGCTTGCAGCCTCAGGCCCCTTGTCGCAGCCGCAGAGCTTTCTCTGCCGGGTCACGGCGAACTTGCCTGGGTTGACATGCACAGGGGAGGCGAGGCCGGAGGTGCGGCACACGCACGCACGCACGGATGCCTCGTGGTTGTCGGAAACGCGGGACGGATCAAATCGGCCACGACTCGCCCCAGCCCAGCGTCTCAATTGGATGCAGTCTCGAGCAGACCATGGACATTCTGGATCGGCGTAGAGTCTCGATTGGTTGGGCAATCTCCGTGCAGAAAACGGGTCTCCGTTGAACACGGCCGCGATCAGTCTCGATTGGCTGACTTGTTAGCGCCGTACCGGCACGGCTCGTGCCCCGAGTGATCCTGTGCCAGGGTTGAATGGTGGAAGTTTCTGTGAGCTCTGTCCTGATCAGTCGATCGAGCCAGCCAGGTAGGACGCATCGAGCGAAGCGACATTCGCTGGGCGAGTCGACGCAACAGCTGAGCAGGCCCGCTCCAGTTTTTTCCGTTCTTGTCAAGTCGTGAGAAAGTTGTTCACGACCCCCATTAATGGAATGAGAAACTTCTTGTCAACCTACCGAGCGATTATTCCCAACTTAAGTTGCTGGGCACAGTTGGTGCGTGTGTCCGTACGCACCCCGGTCCCTTCCCAGGCAGGAAGGCCGTTGAACCCTGGCCCATTCTCGTTCTGTCCTTCCTGCCCAAAGTAGTGAAGTTTATTCAAGAGAAAAGTTCAGAATGACACAGATGAAAGAACTAAACCTCCACGAAGAAATATTTCTCACTGCAGAACAGGACAAATATTTGCACAGCCTTATTTAGTTTTGCATCGAATAAATGTAACATGTTAATGAGCAGCAATGAGATTTCTGTTCGTAGTTTTTCTCTGCTAATTGGAAACCCGGTGGCGAGTGAACGCGCGGATCTGTGCTGCGTGGGGCGAAACCGCTTCAGCTGCTGAGTTTTTTTTCTCTCCAGAAATTCGACTTCATTGTTGTGTTTCATTCATTGAACAATTGAGAGCACCCCCCCCCCCCCCCCCGTGTGATGCCATCAACGGGGCGACGTCTCGGGCGAACGTTTGCTTTTTGCATCGCGTTGGCTTCCCGTCGACGTTTTGTTGGTGTGACGATGGCGGGGGGCGACTTGTGGCCTTAGAGTAGCGGACCCCCCCCCCCCGGGGGCGGGGGGTACCGGGGGGGGGGGACAGAGAGGAGACGCGCCCCCCCCCCCCCCTCGTTAACGCGAAACGCGAAGCTGGTTGGTTTTATTTCTCATTCTTGTCCTATCGTGTCTCACCTTTGTAAACTCATGTTCACGTCGCATGTGTAATTTATAAAAACGGATGGAAAGCAACTGGGCCCCGAGTGTGTTTCCTGCGACTGTCGCGCACGCGCGCCGCTCGGCCACCGCACGCACGCGCCGGTGCTCGCCCCTCGTCTGCGGCCTGCGAGCAAGGGTTGGTGGATCGGGCAGAGATCGACGTGAGCTGCGAGCATCACAGGCTGACGGCCTCTGAGGGTGGCCAGGAGGCAGCAGTGGAGACGTGGGTTTCTGACCCTTCTGCGTGGACCTCCTTGAGCGTCTGCCGCTCCTGGGTCCGAGTTTTGTTGTAACTTACTTCACTATCTCGCCATCCTTCTACCAGAGGTCGCAATCGGGTACCCGATACCCGTACCCTTACCCGATACCCGGCCGGGTACGGGTACCCGTTTGTGACCCTGGTGCGGCCGAGTATGGGTACGGGTAGGCCGTGAGTCACTGGTGAGTCACCGTTTGTCACTCATTTCCCAACGTCTTGTCTCTTCTCACAATTCAAGTTCCTAGAATCAACCCACCCGCGCCTGCAACATGGCTTCATCCCAGAGGTCGCAATCGGGTACTCGTACCCTACCCGATACCCGGCCGGGTACGGGTAGCCGGGTATCGGGTAGGGTACGGGTACCCGTGTGCGGCCGGGTACGGGTAAGGAATCAAAACCCGTTTGCGACCTCTGCCTTCTACTCACCCACCCACTTACCCGTCTACCATTAAAATTTCCTACCTGACATACCATTTACCTAGCCATCCTACTCGCCCACTTACCTACTTACCTGTGTGCCGTTAACACCTGCGAGTTTATCCCCTCGTACACGTTGGTTATGACGGAATCTAATTTTACCAGGTGGAGGACCCACAGGGACTTGGAAGTCTCGTTTGCTCGGATGAGTCAAGTGTCAACCTCGACAATGCGGCTTCAACAGAGAGAACAGCGATTGCACAAACAGAGTTTGGCGTGTGGCCTGGGTGGTTTTCTCGCCACGCTCGTGCGCGCTGTGACCAGGTGAAAGCCCAATGAGTCTTGGGCTGCAAACTACGTACGGCGCAAACATGTTTCAATCCTTCAAATACAAGCACCAATATTTAGTGATAAGATACCGTTTAAGAAAAGGTCAAATATCTAAAATGTTTAAAACATCACCTGCCTCGTCAATAAAGAGGACTGGCCAGATTGTGCACTGCGAGGGAGAGACGCGGACTATGAAGGAGACATGTAATTGGTTTTGCTCTACTTCATAAATTATTATTTTGTGTTTGTATATTTACATGGTTTTGTGGCGAACTAGGACCTACATCTAACCGAGAGGGAAGAGGGTCCGTGCCTTTACACATCTGGTAGTTCCGCTTTGGTTCAAGCAAGTCTGACTGCCGATGAAAACTGATTAATTATCATCGAAGCCGGCCCAGTGTGTGCAGTTTGCTTGAGTTGAGCCAATGTGGTTGACATCGTGAATTTGCTGTGTACGTGTTTATCACAAATATAAAAGTGTAAAATAATTTAGTGTTTAAATGCTTTTTTCCCCGATATCAAGACGTACATGGCAAGCTTGTAGATGTAATCGGCACACACGGGAGTCAAGTCCAAGCAACGTGGCACGGGTCGTGCAGATTGAGCAGCGGGGCAGGCGCCGTGCAGAGCCCCCCCCCCCCCCCCCGTGGGGTGGCAGTGGGGGGCCCCTCGTCTCGGGCCCGGGGGGGGGGGGGGGGGGGCAGCGTGGAGATGGAGGCGCGGGTGGGACGCACGCAGTCGCGGCCATGTGGATCTCAAGTTGCTCGTTCTTGGCTGGTTGGTGAAGCGGACTTGGCGGGGTGGGTTCTAGATGAGGCTCGCGCCTGAAGTCTCAATGCCCATTGTGACTTGTTGAACAGACTCAGCTGAGGACACGAAGCTGCTGCGATTAGCAAATCCTCCTGTCTCCATGCTGGACCGCGAGTGGAGTGGTAACCCAGTCCATTTGGCGCTCCTTAGCCAGTGTTGGACATTCTTAGTTCCCGTGGCAATGGGTGGTTTCCAGGGCCGGATGAAGATTGTGTAGGCCCCTGTGCTACAGGTAGGCCTCGGCAAGGTAAGGTAAAAGTGTAAAAACAACGAGCCTACCTTTACCCTACCTTTTACCTTACCACAATACAATCTACCCTACCTTTTACCCTTTAGCAGGTAAGGTAAAAAGCAACGAGCCTACCTTTTACCCTACCCTTTACCCTTACCCCTTGGCATGTCGACACCTTTACCCTTTTACCCGGTAAAAAGGGTACAATTACCTTACCTTGCCGAGGCCTAGCTACAGGTACTGTGAGGGCCCACGGTAATATGTTCAAAAGGAAAACAAAGTGACGGAAAAATCTAATTTATTTTTGCAAGGCTAACAACATAGAATTCAGCATTCACAAACGAAATAACTTTTCACTTCATCTCTGGAGGCCTTACAGCTGGTGAAGGCCGCTGAGCTTGCAGCCCCTAAAGCCCCCGTGCCTTAATCCGGCCCTGGTCATCTCCATGTGAGTCAAATGAGTCCACACCAAATATCTCGCCTGTCGGGACTACGTGAGGTAGCGCAGCATCAGCTGTTCCAATTTCTCTGTGGCAAGCATATTACGTGGTAACCATTTGAAATCAATGGATTAATTATCAAGTAATTCACTCTCGTTAGCCGTATAAATAATGGGTGCTACTGCGTGTGCAGAGGAAAGCCACCAATTTGATGGTGGATTTCCTCTGTTTGCACTCGGTCACATATTCACTTTAAGATGTTTTTTTGTTCATGTTTTGTGTTTGTTGCGGTTGCGCCCGATTCAAGAGCCGAATGGCTCACAGGGCTTGCACCTAATCAATGAACTTGAACGTGAGAGAACCTCGGACTGCACCCAACTGGCGACAAAACCTACTTGCTCCTCTGCCTCCTGAATGCGCACCGCCTCATGTATTCGTGTCTTGCCACGCACACGGTCTTAACGCCATCTCCGTGTGGTCCGCCAACCTCGTCACTGCTCCCACCGCATTAGAAGGCGCAATGGGGGCCCATCAGCCCTCACCGTGGCCGACTCCACCCTGCCGAGTCGATGCAGGCACATTGACACTCAACGCGCCGTGCTTGGAAAATCTGCGCCAGGCCGGGTGCCAAGTGTGGCTAAAATAACAACAACAACAACTCGTGGTGCACGCAGATGCTACCGTGGCTTTTGTGTTTCAGCGCTCGGCCCCGCGTCTGCTGTTTAAACACCAGCGGCGGCCTCTGTGCCTGCCTCCCGTCTGTTATTGGAAACTTTGCTGCCTGCGTGACTCCAGGATGAGAGCCACGGGGCCGGCTTCGCCACTGTTCGTGATCATCGGTGACTGCCGCGACCGTCGACTGCGATTCTCCCTCGGATCTTACGGTGGAGGAGTAGAGAGTTCATCGCTCGGCATCCCCCGCGAAACCATCTCGTGGATGCACAACCGAGATTTAAAATTTGTCATCGTCGCTGTACAAATGCCTCCACACCCAAGGGGGGGAGCGAGTGGTTCAGTCACGGCACGCGCGGTGTCACTCGTGAGTGCCTGGGCCACGGGGGTGCTGCGGGCCGGGCTGCCCGACTCGTGATAGTTAGGGGGGTCCGTGCTGTAGCGAGCTCGGCTTGGGCCCTCGTGGAAGGAATTAAATTCGCCACCCTTCTAATGCCCCCCCCCCCACCTATCTTTGTAACCCGGTGCCTAAGCCCCCTCAAGCTGATGAGCCCCGGGCGCAACTGCACCGCCTGCACACTCGATAGCGACGCGACTGGGAAGGTCGTGAGCTCAAATCCTGGTTGAGGCCTCGTGTTGACCGTCGTCCCTCCTCCGCCGTTTGATTGGCTGGGTCGGAAGCCATGCGAAGGGGTTTCCTGCCGAGACCAAGAGTGAGGCGGTGTCAATCTCCATGGTCGACCCCGAGCCAGTCGTCGGAGATTCCGCATTCACGTGGCAGGGAGCCATCGGTACTTTAAAATTTCTCCAATTATTGCGTGGCAATTAGAAACTCATTACGTGCGTAAAACCGTGAGCCGAGTTTCTCTGCAGAGGCTTTGCGCCGTGGGTGGGCATTAACGCCTCGGGCTTTAATTACCCAGAGCACCCAACGCCTGCGCCTGCACACAACTGTTCGTCTGCATTAATTGTTTTTAGCACACAGCACGTTTCATCCTGAATGCCCTGCCAAGGACGATTACCCCAGGGTGGGTTTTTTTGTGCGTTTCACTTTGCCGTTGCGAGTCGGTGGAGCGGCGCTCGGCATTGCGCTGAGCGCGCACGCTGCTGGCACGAGGTGCGTCCAGGTGAGACCCGAGTCCCAACAAACCCTGCCTCGTGCTGAGACTCGCAACGGATCATTCACAGGTCGTGAGCGCCTCCTGGACGATCTCGGGGAGTTCCACAAAGAGTTAGGTGTGAATTCTCGATTTGAAGCTTTCGTGATTGCACGGATTCATACTCTTAGTTCTTTCGGTAAAGTCACGTAGGTAAAAAATGCAATGAAAATTTATAAAAATAAAATAAAAAATCACGACGTTTCGGAGGCAACACAAGTCTCCGTCATCAGGTGGGACCGTCACAGCCAGATTTTCTGCATCAAGTAGTTGTGTTTCGATTTAAAGCTTTCGTCACTGCAGGGATTCATCTTCTTGGTTCTTTCGGTAAAGTCTACGTGACTTTACCGAAAGAACCAAGAAGATAGTTAGTTGTGACCCATCAATCCTCGCTGCTGCCTCCACAGCTGCAGGATAGCGGGCCACGTGCATGCCCACCACCGCCAGGCTTGACGCGACACGGCACCACCGTGTCAACTGTACCACCGATCAGTCCCTGGATAACACGACTGCACGGACAAATGATTCGTGCATCTGCTGCATTGCCGCACTCGCCGTAACCGTGGCAATGCAGCCGCGCGCTTAATTCACAGCACGTGATGCAGACAAATGCGTGAGTTGATGCGCGCCTACACAGCGCCTACGCAGGAAATAATTACACGGGTTCTTGTTCGCGAACGACGTCGTGGCAATACAAACTTTAAACACTTTTTGAAGTCTCCTGGAAACCTGGCTCTGCATCAACGCTCGGCTCTTCCTCGACTTTTTGCGCTGCAAAAATTAAACGACTCTCGCGCTTTGGGGATCTTTACGTAGAGTGGAGGAGGAATCCGATGAGCTGCGAAGCACTTTTTCAACAGATGTCCAATGGGGTCGAATTCGTGGCTTATTTTGAGGTTGCTTGTGGCCAAATCTCTCGGTCCAAACTTCGAGGGCCGACGCACCGGGGTGACCCACAGGCGGCGAGAGAGATCCAACGAATTGTGCACGCACCTTCAACTCCACTTGTCGAGTGGTGAAGACAAAAACAACATTGTTGTTTTTATATACTTAGATTACTCGCAAAACAGGTTCCATAGCGCTTGCACAACCTCGCTGCCCGTGCTCTGATTCGTGTGGCGTTGTCTTCGTGCTGTTCACCTTGATAATTTATTTTTACCCTTCTATCTGGCAACATATTATTATTATATTATAATATTATTTTATTATGTTTTATTTTTATTATTTTATTACTTCCCTTCTACGTGACTTTACCGAAAGAACCAAGAAGATGAATCCCTGCAGTCACGAAAGCTTTAAATCGAAATAAAACTGACACCTTTTTACAAGGAGTCATGTTTGCATAGACCGCAATATACCTGCAGTCATAATGCAAACAAAAGACATAACTCTGATAATGTGCATTGTCCTTGAAGTTGATTGGTCCACACCCGAGACAGCTTTCCTTAGAGGACAGTGCACATTATCAGAGTTATGTCTTTTGTTTGTATTATGACTGCAGGTATTGCGGTCTAAACAAACATGACTCCTTGTAAAAAGGTGTCAGTTTTGTTGCCAGATAGAAGGGTAAAAAACCAATTATCATATTTTTACTGGCAAATGAGGTTCCCATGGTGCTGTTCACCTTGTGGTGTTTTCTGGTCTGACGCTGGTTGTGAGACTAGGCCATAAAGAAGACTGGCTGTCTGGTGTAAGCCAATATAATTAAAAGACAATGCAGATATTATAATATGTGAATATGATAATAGGTGCATTGATAATGATGAGAGCATGATTGCACGTGTTGCCACAAGTACGTGTGGTTAATCCAGACTTGATTCCTTGCAAAATGTTTCTATTTGGTGTTTGAACATCTTAACACCAACTGTTTTATTGCCAGAAAGGGTAAAACCTACTCTTATTTTATTATATATATATAAATCGAATAAAAAAATCGAATGCCACGCACGGAAGGGTTCTTCGGCCCACGGCGACTTTATTCAAATCACGAGCTCGCTTAAGCAGCAGCAGCAGCTGCGGCACCTCCACCTGTATCCCGACTCCGTAGCCCCAGGTGCAGGGTTGTCGCTTTCTGTGCGTGGCGTCAAGTCACGCGTGCGCCTGAAGCCAACAGGATTCCTTCACTATTTATGAACGCGTTTGGTGGTAAGAGAGGATAAGTCGAGGCTTGCCGCGTTTGCAGCGGTAAGCCTCGCACATCCACGAAGCTTCTGCGTTGCCGGTACAGCCTCGATGGCTGGAAGTCCCCACGTCCCAACAAACTCATTGTTTTACTTACAGATTGTTTGCAGATAAGTAACATCATGCATCTCGGGCATTAAACAATTTCTCCGATAAAGAGGCCGTTCCAGGAGTCACACTTGAATCAGAAGTCGACCGCTGACCTGCGGAGTGGGAAGAAAGGGAACGACCCTGGATGAGATGGTGTCACTGCGGACATCGTGAAAGTAGCGGGACCAGTTGGTGGGACAACGACAGCGCGCTTGTTACACGAGATGATTACATTTGACATTAAAGTACCTCGATTGTGAAACAATCCATCCATCATTCTTCTGTTACAAAATGGAGATAATAGCGAGCTGAACTAAAGCCGAATTCTCCCGCACGCGGACAAATAGAATTCACGAAGATTATTGGGAATGGATTCACGGAGAATTCCAAGGCCACACGGCCACATGAGCGAGCTGCGTTTTACGGACCAGATTCTGGGAACAATAGATCATGATGATGATGATGAAAAACCGTGATGCCTGGCCCTTGTAGACGAGACGAGGTCTTCTCATCGGTGGAAATCGATGCAGTCATCCATGCTCTCGCAAAAAAAGACCCAAGAAGCAGAATATTCATACAAATTAAACACCGGTCGTGCAGGGAAGGCGGCCGTCTCCACAGCTCTTCTGTGGCACCACGCGGCTTTTATCCTGAACATCGATCAACAGAAACCAGACAGGCACCGCTGCGTATGGGGTGAGTTTTTTGCACCGCGGATTAAACTCATCGACAAATTCGAATTGAAAGATCGCAGATTTTTCGTGGAATTTAGGAGTGGTGAATTTTAGTTTCACTCCACAAGTATCATGTTTGGAATAACCATCTCAGACATTCCGATTTGTCGCGGTCGTTGGCGATGTTGCTGCTACTGCTGCTGCTGTGTAATCCCACAGCGATGTTTGGCCAATACCACAGTTGCCTTGTATGTTTGTGTGTGTTTTGTTGCGTTAGCTTTGGGCAGGAAACCGGACACGGAGAAGAATACTTTTGCGACCAATACATCCATAAAAGAGGGGGGTGAGGTTGAGGGTGGTTAGATCGCGTAAATATGAATGTGTCGTTAAACCCACCCACCACCCGACACAGCGAATTAGTCGGGTTTCCACGCACAACGGCGCCCGAATCGGGAATCGAACGCAGAGGTCGCTTCGCTGAGAGGCTCGAATATTGTGACTGCACCACCGGCCGTGGCTCCCAGGATGATGTGACTGCACCACCGGCCGTGGCTCCCAGGATGAAGACGTGGGGTAGAGCACAGACACGCAGACAGCGACTTGTTGACTGTGAAGAACGTGAAGAGGGTTTGGACAAAGATCCCCCGTGTAGCCTGAACGGACTGTTGGGGCAAGTGCTGTTAGCGAGCACCTATGGAGGCCGGCACGGCACACGAGGGGGTGGGTGGCCAGCACCACGCCCGACCGCCTTTGTC
>CM025651.2:90889-117973 GCA_014621495.2 Entosphenus tridentatus | reverse complement strand
CAGAATCGCGTGACGTAATTTATGGACGGCCCCTAGGTTGACTCGGCCTCAAATGAGTACCTGGCGCGAATGTGTAAACATCGCCACTGGGGAGACAAAGGCGGTCGGGCGTAGTGCTGGCCACCCACACCATCGCATGCCGTTCCGGCCTTAACAGGTGCTGCTCGCAAGCAGCACTTGCCCCAGCAGTCTGTCAAGGCTACACGGGGGACCTTTGTCTTTGTGAAAGCGACCGATTGCGCAATCGCGCCCGAGCGCGAACGTTCAGCTCACCGCGTGCAGATTCGACAACATTCTCAGGCGTGACCGTACAAATATTAACATTTCTGAGCCGAAACAAAAATTTGCGGTGCAAATATTCGCATCCCCGTTTACATGTAGCATAAACATTGTGTTAAAAATGTATACATAATTTTTTTTTTAAAAGAGCTTAAAGATAAACCTCTGTGCTGGCATCAGGGCGCAGCGTGGCGAATGTGCGGATCGTAGACGCGCGGTTGGTGGTCGTCGCAAGATGGCGGGCGAGCCCGTGTATTGCGTTTGCCGCCTCCCTTACGATGTCACTCGCTTCATGATCGAGTGCGACGTCTGCAAGGACTGGTTCCACGGCAGGTGAGGAACGCCGCGCAGCACCGAGCCGCGCTGTTAGCGATGCTCCGCGTCCCCCTCCGCCGTCCTCACCGCGCTCCGCGAACGCACGGCCGCGCTGGGGCCTGGTCGATTTTTCGTAATCAATGGAGCCTGCGGCTCGCCTGGGCGCGGTGGCGTTTTCGCGCGGGGAGGCGCTCGGCCCGCGTCGCTCGCTGCGGCGCAGAGGCCGAGCACTCGTGGGTTGCGGCCGAGACGAGGGCAGGGCGAGGCCGCGAGGCGCCGCCGTCACGACCGGCTGCGCGTTTTCGGTGCGGACGCGCGGGCGCAATAAGAGTAGCCGTCGTGCAGCCTGGGCCTGCGCCAGGCGAGCCCGTGCGCAGTTGGCGCGCCTCCGAGGCGGCGAGTTACAAACAAAATCGCGGCTCCCAATGCCTCTGGAGTCGGCGGCGAGGTGGCCACGGCCTGGCGCGATTCGTCGTGGTCTGCACGGGCCAGCCCGAGGCTCGCGCGGGGAGGTGAGAGGGGTACTCGGGCTAGGCCCGTAGCTCGGGCAGTGCTCGCGTTGGGCCGCGCTGCCTCAGCTCCGCGGGTTGAGCTCCGCTTGTTGCTTTCACCGATTCTACCTCGCGTGTTCTGTCAACGATAGGGGCACTTTTGGAAGAGAAAAGATCATTCGGGCTAAACACGAAACCACTGAGAACAGTGCGAGTACAACGAAACCCTCCACGAGTTTAACGCAGCAGCAACGGGGCTTTTTGCGCACTGCTCGGCTGTTGAGTCACTTTCACTAGTTTTGCGCAATTTTACGAGTCGCCTTTCAAGTCGGTAGTAACAACGGGCTTGTAAGCCATGTATCTTAAGGCAAATGTTAGGGGTGCGTCTTATAATCTAGGATCTTTGTGTGGTCACAATTGTACTACTACTTTGATACCGGGCCCAAGGTTTGGTGCGGCACAATTTCCTAAGCGTCTTTAAATCCGGCGAATATGGGAATCGTGACAACGTGCCTCGGGAATGGTTAGAATCTCAAGGACGATGCCAGGAGGGTCCTGCATGATTGGATTGTTTGGCCAATTCCACGGTGAAATGAATGTGGAGTTAATCTCCATTTTTCATATGAGTGTTTTAAAGTGTAATGTAATTGTAATTGCACCTGCCATAGGAATATCCCGATGTACCTTGTAAACTAGTTCATGCTTGGTATTTGGAAACGTTTGGGGTTTATAATGTTCTTTTTTATGTTTCGTCACATCTTGATATATTTAGTACCCCGCTATGTTGTGATGGCGGTGGCGTATTGATGGTGCACTGCCCTATGAACCTATGAGTTCGATTCCCCGCCACCGCTAATATCAGTTGCGAGTGATATCTGAACCGGCTCTTGGCATTCCCTTCAACCAGCGTGGTGAAATGCTGTACATGTTTAAACGGTACAGTGT
Organism: Entosphenus tridentatus; assembly: GCA_014621495.2. Lineage (NCBI taxonomy): Eukaryota > Metazoa > Chordata > Hyperoartia > Petromyzontiformes > Petromyzontidae > Entosphenus > Entosphenus tridentatus. The sequence continues at coordinate 115,943 of CM025651.2, read as the reverse complement.
GAGCAGGCCTTTATCCACCAGTGCATTTGTAAATTGTTGTAGATTTTATATGGGCATTATTTTCTGTTCAATGGTTATCATTGACGCAATACTTGTTATTGCATTTCACGATATATCATTTTTTATCTTGTATATATGTACATCTCTTTATATTATGGCAACTAATGGACTTGATAAATATGTGTGCTGGGGTGGCCTATATATGTGTGTGATCATTGCACTTGTAGGATTTAAACGTTTACTCATATCTACCCCAACTCAATCACGTGCCGTGGTGGCAGGGTTTTCCCACAGAAACACTTCGTATGGGTGTATGATCCAGTTGTCAAACTTTTGCGTGTTGAGCAATATCTGTAATAGTAAAGTCAGACTGCAGTTGTTGTTTACTGCAGTTGTTGTTGTTTACAAAGAGAATTGGACAGTGCTTGTCTTATTGGTGACCTTAAGCAGATAATTATAATTGCGTACTATATATCCAAGGCAGCGTGTAGTATCATGGGGAAGCTACTTCTGACTTCTCACCAAGTGGAACTCGTATTATGGACACCCAAGAAGACATGTTGGTCTGAGTCCCACCTAACTGGTGTACAAACTGTTGTACCGCCATCAAGTCTTGCGTTAGTGCTATGCCTGGCTCCATTCATATGTCGTATAGATAGACTGGCTCCTTCCTGAGAATATGAAATTTCAATCGTGAGTCATAGTTGTCAACATTTGTAAATTGAGCAGGTAAAGACTTAAACCAATTTTTCCCCTGATAGTCTATACAACTAAATGTGAAATATTTGCCTCTTGTGTCCACAGCTGTGTTGATGTTGAGGAGAGTGCAGCAGCCAGCATTGACCTGTATCACTGCCCCAACTGCGTGAAGCATCATGGGCCCTCTGTCAGTAAGTATCTCATTTACCTCCCATTTGTGCCTATGGTGACGCGTTGTCCCACTTATCACAACTTTCTCTCCCCTGATTAAAACCTACAGTACTTGTAAAGCCCAATCGTACTTTTTTTTACTTCCAAGTTGCTTACCCTATCTTGCCATTAAATCCCAGATGTCCTGCACATGCACTTGTACTAACTGGTACATTTTAGTTTGTTCAAATCCAACTGTCAGACCAGTGACATTACCCCTGCATCATCTACATTTCCAAGTCTATTTGATGAAGATGGCTTACCACAATGATGACCCTGGATTTTATGCTATCTACCATGCCTAGGTATTGCATAGATGGGAATGCATAGGTGAGCTTGACATTGAACAGTAGATTGAACAATGCTTCAGTTCCAGTCGATTGTGAATACATGGTATTACGTATGCATGTTATACTCACGTGTTACCTTTTACGCTCATGGACCAATCATGACAAAACACATCAGACAGGACTGATGAGGGGCAGAGGAAAGGGGAGATTGAGACTAGGCAGTCATACATTACAAGCCAGCGTCGGTTACCTGTGAAAATGCTGGAGCGTAAATCTCCGATGAGCACTGTTGGCTACGTACGGTGCATAAGAAGTTCAACATGCTTGCATACAAATTGGAATGTGTCTTGGATGTTTTTCACTGCTTGCAATTGCTGCTTATAAGAGTTTGTAGAAGCTCCTTACCCCCGTGCAGTGCGCAGGCGGAGGAACCAGAGCTCAAAGCAGCAGGAGGCAGGAGTGGTGCTTGACAAGGTTTCGGGAACGGCTGGGGGGAAAGGCGTTACTGGAGGGGGCACCATGTTGGCAGGGGGGGGCTTGGGTGGGAGCAAACCCGTGCAAACTGGCTCCTCCATCTTCATCAAGGAGCTGCGCAGTCGCATGTTTCCCAGGTGAGCTGCTGCTCATGCTGCTGAAGCTGCTGTTATTGCTGCTGATGTTTCTCCTGCTGCTTACGCTTCTGATGCAAATTTTGCTGCTGCTCTGGTGGTTGCTGTTGCTCTGAGGGATGTGGCTGTTGCCATGGCTGCGTATGGCTGCTGTTGCCAGTTGTGGAAAATGCTGTTGTTGCTTTGGGGGTTGCTACTGGTGCTGCGGTTATAGCTGCTGCTGTCTGAACCCCACCATACTCATCTCTGTATGCTGACATAATAAGGTCCTCACTCGCAGCACTTGCCCCTGTACTTTGTCAGGATTTAAGGCTCATCTAGCAACCTTTGTCTTTGTGTCCACACCCTGGCGGCGTTGTGTATCAACAGCGCGGACGATGTTCTGTTGAAGCCGCACGGCAGTCAGCTGACACTGCAGTACCTGGAGCAGGCCGGCTTTGAGACGCCCATCCTCGTCGCCAAGAAGGATGGTCTGGGCATGATGGTGCCACCCACCTCCTTCACCGTGAGCGACGTGGAGCAATACGTGGGTACGTGCTTCTCTGCGTGCATCCCTGCCAAGCCACTCGGCGGGTGGTGGGGGGTGGGCCACGGTTCAAAGGAGGGAGTGTAGTAAGCAAGTTGCTGACTTATTAGCACAGATTGTAGAGTGCTTTCCCATCGTGTGTGTGGGGTGGTTTACTTCAGTTACTTTTATTCTTGCTGGTGGTAGAGGACTCGTAAGCAGAACAAGAGGAGTTAAAACCCTGATTTACTCTACCCATAGGCTCTTGAAAGCATTGGAGGATCAAATAATTCAGTACACATCACTTGAAATGGGACCATGTACAGAAATAACATTATTTCATCAAATTTAGTGATTGCTTTCGTTGTTCTGTGACGGATTCCACAATATCCCATCGCAACGGGAAATGTTCCCGTCTCGCACACTGCAGGCAGTGAACGTCTCATCGATGTTATCGACGTGCCCCGCCAAGCGAGCGTGAAGATGACGCTGGGCGAGTTTGTGCAGTACTACAACAGCCCCAATCATGGCCAGGTGATGAACGTCATCAGCCTGGAGTTCTCCAACACCCGGTGAGCACACAGAGGGGGCAAAGCCTGTGGTGGGGTGGAATACCCGTCTTGTTATTTGTGTTGACCCAAGGGTCGTTTGTCTAACTACTCCGTTTCACAATTGTGTGTCTGGAAGGCGGCTGATTTCAGACTGACTGCAGTGCCTTCGAGGCTTGTTAGCCGAGTTAGCTTGAGGATGTCCTCTGCCTTGGACTTGCTCATTGTCACAAGGATCACTGTTACGTTGTTTTTATAGATTTATTTTGGTGATTTCGAAAACGTTTTGGATTAGCCATATTTGTTTGATGTTGTACAGAGTTAGGCTGATAACTTTAATCTATATTGTGTTATGGTTGTTATTGTTTGACTTGCATCCCACTGGGATTTTTGCACACAGCATTGATATACGGTGCTTTTTCTGGAAGACTTTGCTGTTTTTTCCTGGATTTTTCTGTTGCGCGTAGTCACTTTAGGATGTTTCTTGTTCATGTTTTTGTTTTTTGAGGTTGCACCCGATTCAAGAGCCGAATGGCTCACAGGGCTATACCTAATAAATGAACTGAACAAGGCGGGTACCGTTCACGCGTAGAATGTCCTAACCGTTCCTATTGCTGTTAGGGACTGTGTTAATGATGTCATGTTCAGGCTCGGGCTGCGATTTATTTTTTAATAATCTGATAATTCCGGGTGATGTGCACAATTCAGTTTTTACTCCACCTTGACAAATATTTTCATCATAAGAGTAAAATGTAGATTCCACCCTTTTCATCAAAGATTTCCAGCTGCCGTGATTGCTTCGGTTGTGTGGTATTTTAAGTGCGGTGAACTCCCGTTTATGTTTTCTTTTAAATGAGAAATTGGTGTGACAACCGCACACTGGAGAAGACTGTGCCCTGCCATGTGGAATTTGTCCTGAGAGCCATGCCCGTTGCGCTTGGTGCAGCTTGTCCGTGCTTGTGGAGCCACCCGAGGTGGTGCGGAACCTGTCGTGGGTGGAGAACTACTGGCCCCTGGACTCACAGTTCCCCACCCCGCACGTGGATAAGTACTGCCTGATGGGCGTCAAGGACAGCTACACCGACTTCCACATCGACTTTGGCGGCACCTCCGTGTGGTACCACGTACTCAAGGTCAGTCGGCTCGCCTGCTAGTCATTCACGCCGGCTGTCTAATGTGCAATTTAATGCAGGTTAAAAGTGGTTACAGAGACTCTTACTAAGTAGTGATGTTCATAGGCTGCCCGAGCCACAGTTTTAAGATTGTGAGTTTATATGCAAGACTGGGGAGGGGGGTGATAGTTGACACGGCATGTGGTCCCACCATGGGTAGTGTAATGACCACCACTTGTGGTACAGCAGCGGCTGTGTTGTGGAGAGGCTGGCCCCAACGTGAATGTTTGGGATTTCTGTTGCTTGCTGAGGGCTGCCAAATTCCCCCTGCCTCTGTTCACCTATGAGTATGAATGGGTACACCACAGTCGGTTCCCAGTTTGTGAGTGGTGGGGTAAACTGGTTACCCACAGGTCTTCCAAGACATCTGTCCAGCATTTAAGTAGGGCACATACCCTCTACAGCAGTGTTATTCACTTTCGCCAATAAGGCATCATTGTGAGGGCCACCACACTGCCTGAAAAGGGGTGTTTTCACATTTGTGTATTGTCGGGGCCGCACGTCAGGGACTGCACTAAAGGCCACCAGGGGCCGCCACTCGTCTCTGGGCCTTGCAATGAAGAACACTGCTCTAACAGAGGCTTTGTAGAGCTCCCTCTAGTGGAGGCCCTTTCACCAGCATGTGTGTATGTTGAACTTTTTTCGCACTGTACATAGCCAACTGATAATTGGAGGTGCATTTTTTAAGGCTGCATCTGTACCATATTTAACTTGAACCTACATTTACAGCTTTATGTTATTCTATAATTGTTGTAAGTACACATTGTGGACTCACGAGGCCGGGACCACAATCGCCGCTGTTAACGTACATGTACTTATATTGCTTCAAACTAAAAGCAGAGTGCCGTGTCTGCGCTCCCAGGGCGAGAAGATCTTCTATCTGATCAAGCCAACCAACGCCAACCTGGCCCTGTACGAGCGCTGGAGCCTCTCTTCCAACCAGAACGAGATGTTCTTCGGGGACCAGGTGGACAAGTGCTACCGCTGCACGGTGAAGCAGGGCCAGACGCTGCTCATCCCCACAGGTGAGACCGTGGTCAGGTGAGGCTGCTCTGCTGCAGCTCGTGCAGTGCGCGCACCACCTGCTGCCCTTGGCCGCGTCGGAGTGAACCTGGCAAGTTGTGGTTGCGGTGGCGCACACACCTGTGCTTTTGTGACAAACGATGGATCGCGTATATTTGTGAAACTCAAATTCTGTGATCTGTGTCAGGGGACCGTGAGCTGACACTACAGAGAGTGGGTTCGAGGAACCATCTGTGAACCTTGAAGTGGTATCTCTTTTTACACGCTTTTATTTAACTCATTCTCTTGTTGTATCAAATATTGTAACTCAATTTTAACCCACTTCCCAATGTCGTATCGACTGCAAACTTGGTATACGTATGTCATACTGATGACAATACTATATTCTATCATTAAAAATTTTAAATATATATTTTCAAGCAATCTTTTGTTTATCTTATGTTTGGGCTTGGGTCTAATTGTCCACGCTCAACTCAACGTTGGCTGTAAATCACCACAGTCCCTTATGTTATGGCAAGCTTCGGGGCCACTTTCTGGAGTCGTGGAGTTCTAACATTACTCGTACGGTACATTTCATTAAAGCGTGTTTAAAAAAAAGTATTTTTTAATATTATTACACGCTTTCTTTTAACTCACTGTCTGTTGTTGTATCCTCAAATATTGTAACTCAATTTTAACCCACTTCCCAATTTGGTATCGACTGCAAACTTCGTATTCTTATGTCATACTGATGACAATGCTATATTCTATCATAAAAAATATATATCTTTAAACATTTTTTTTCATATGTTATGTTTCGGCTTGGGTCTAATTTTCCACGGTCAACTGATGTTGGCTATAATTGGCCACGGTCCCTTACGTTATGGAAAGCCTCGGGCCACTTCCTGGAGTCGTGGAGTTCTGCCATTACTAGTGCATTTCTTAAAAGTGCGTTTTAAAAAAAAGTTTATTTAAATATTACTTATTAAGTGTGGGGTTTCTCCAGATATTGCTATTTCTTCTTGCATGCCAAACACTCCTCAAAATTTAATTAGCTAAAATGGCAATGAAAGACCCTCCTACAAGTCTTGTGACCCTGTGTGAGGCTTTTCTGAATAAGTTAATTGCTTTGTAATGAAACAGTAATGGAATTAATAAAAAGTAAATTGTCTCCAGCTAAGAGATTAATTTGTTGTCACTCATTCCCATTGGTGGAAAGTGGTAATTATTTTATTGACTCGACAATATTGCCTGGGTTCTTATTTCATGAAATAAAGTTGATAGTTATCATGAAACGTGACTGCGGTTTGAACTTGCAACCATCTAGTTGTGAGTTGAGCATCCTTGACCGACAGTGCTACCTGTCCAGATTTGCTCATTTACTATTGTGTCTCTAGACAAGTGAGATGAGAGCCCATTGAGACATTGTAACGTTTTATCTCGTTTACAATGGAAATCCCGAGGACATGCGGTTAAGGCACACATGCCAGCGTATAGGTTAGAATGTTATCAAACTTGTCTATGACCAAATTACCTGGAATGCGCCAGATCCTGTTGTATATCCGAGGTTCAGCAGTGTTGAGCCTTGATAACACTTGGCTCGGAGACCACTATAGACAAAAGACAGCTGTCATGGGCGTAGAGGGCAGTGCACAGCAAAATCGCTTGCTTTGCACTCTCCACTGTCACCAACCCGCATTTACCAGCATGGTAAGTTATGGCCATAACATCCCGAACATCTCACAAGGCCCTCATCCAGTAGTGGATGGACAAAATGGGCTTGTACACAAGTAATTTGTTGGAATGACACTCTTACAGAAATGTTTTATTACCGGACCTCAGGAACCCCGAGCTGCAATATTTTGAGTTCACGATATAGTGGCGAGTTCTTTGTTGTAGGGAGACTGAGATAGGCGCTGCGTGTGGAATTCCCTGTGTCCTATTCAGGCTGGATCCACGGCGTGCTCACCCCCGTCGACTGCATCGCCTTTGGTGGAAACTTCCTTCACAACCTCAACATCGGCATGCAGCTGAGGTGAGCTGCGAACATCGTCGCTCAAGGGACTTGCAGAGCTGACACTGTCGAGGATCCCGGATTCAAATTTGGGTTCAGTCACCCCCTCCCCCATTCAACTGGGTTTTCAAGTTTAGCAAGTTAACGGTATGGGCCCAGTAAAACCATTATATAACGTGTGTTTTTTGCACTAGATTCAACATTTTCCAGCTCCAGCATTGCACGTGTTGGGTGCATTGCCTTGCAACACACTCTATCTGTAGGTAATTTAAGAATGTCCACCACTCATTAGAAAGAGTCAGATATTTTCCCTAACCAAAGAAATTATCATATGATGGTGAGAAACATTGGACTTGTGTCGCATAGTTTTTCAGAGGTATTAATGTGAAATTAAAATTACATCTACTTTTAACGTGAGTTGCAGTAATTAGTTTACAATTAAGTTGAGGATTCATTGAAGATGGATCAACTGGAGTAGCAAGTGGTGATTAAGTTCCTACATTTGCATGGAAACAAAGGACATTAAATAAATGAATAAATGTATTCATTATGTCTTGGTGAGTCCCCCTCTTGTCATATGAAACATTGGTGTAAACAATTATTATTATTATTATTATTGATGGATTGAGCATTTATGACAAACCCAGAAGTGGATGTTCTTGAAGTGCTCAAAATGAAACTATCGCAAATTTGTACTAAATCTTCCTCAAAGGTTGCATTTTTTTAGTTTACGCATTTTTTTATGAATGCTAACGGTCCGAATTAATGCAAAAAAACGAATGAAACCATGCAGACACCGTACATGAATTGGTGTAAACAAAGAAATTGTGAGGACTCATCAACTCGCGCAGGGTTCATGGTCTACGCCTCCAGTGGACGTTTCGCAGAGCGTGATTGTGCAGTGCACGGTCATTGTGCAGGGTGTCCGAAATGGAAAAGCGCCTCAAGACGGCTGACCTCTTCTCCTTCCCCAACTTCGAGACGCTGCTGTGGTACACCGGCCGGAGCCTTCTTGAGACCTTCCGTGGTAAGCGTGTGTGTGTGGGTGCATGTGCTTGGGTGTGTGCGCGCGCGTGTATGGGTACGCGTCCGAGAGCTCTCCAATCACGCACTCGGTATCATCGGTTATAGAGATGCCTCTATTGGAACAGCTCGCCCTGGGATAGTGGTGGAGATGCCACACGTGGTGGGGGACGTTTGCCCCAGAAGACATTACTGTTGGCTTCCCCTGGAAGTGGTCTTGGAGAACTAAGGATTGAGTTGATTTTATTACCGCGTTTTGCATCTTCAACTTTGATATTGTAATGTGCTCAATATAAAATAGTTTCCCAGCAAGTAAATCACCAATCATTACTTCTTTATAATCACCTATTACCTCCGAATTGTTTTTATCAGTTGTGCCCATCAGGTCAAGAACATCATTCATTACCCTTAGAGTTGGCAGAGCATAACGTCATGTCAGGGAACGACTCCAGAAGATGACACTACAGAACTAGAACCACATCAATAGCCTCTCGCGACATGAGGTACGCACTAACAGTTCAAGAACCCACTTGTTGTGCTGCCAGTGGGTTTGGGAGTCAAACCAACACTTCTTCAAAACTGGTGGATTTCAGGAGTGTGCGGCCACACAACTGCAGCAGAACTTAGCGGTCATGATTAAGTTCACGTTCATCACGGTGCATGGTTCACCTCCAAACAGTGCCCAAAGCTCATTGCAGCCTTGACTGTAGCGAGCGAGCTGCCCATGTGACCCCGTGTGCCCCCCACCCCCATTGTGTCCCTCTGTGCCCCTCCTGTGCCCCCATCACGACTGCATTTGCAGAGCTGCGAGCACGCGGGAACCAGCCGCCCGCCTACCTGACGCAAGGAGCCAAGGCCCTCAACTCCACCCTTCGCTCGTGGATGCGCAAGGAGGTTCGATGCCCGCTCTCGTCCTGCATTGGCCATTATCTCTCGTACACACACACACACATCGCCTTGAGCAGAGAATGCAGGTGCTATGTTATACAAATGGTATGTGAATCCAAAATGGGCAGGACAAAGTTGTGGAAGTTGGGGAGACCGGACTCATAAGGAGTGTATGAGAGATCACACATAAAGTTGGGAGAGAATAAGCAAATGATCATATTGAGCAGGGTCGGTGTAGGGGAAACGATTAAAAAAAGCCAGTGACTTGGGAGATGGTTTGGATCAAGCAAGGAGAGTGGATGACATAGATGTATGATCTCAAGAGCAAACTGATGGAGTATGGTTCTACAGGAAGGTTTATAGTGGCAGTCATTGGGTGAAAACCATAACCCATTTTATCAGCACGTTATCAGCAAACATCCAACATTTTCACGCATTGGATGTGTTCGTTTTTAAATCTTTCACATGTAATATTGTTTATTATGCAATTTCATTACTGACCTTTTTGTGATAGTGTTGAATGCTACTGGAAGTCATGGTTTTACTTTGTTGTGACTGCAGGTGCTGGGGGACCATGAGCCAGATATCCCAGATGACATCAACTATGGGCAGCTCACCAAGGATCTGGCGAAGGAGATCCGCATTGCGGAGGTGCGTGTGGCCCAGAATCCACATCCCTCTCGACTGCCTTAGTTGGCTCAAAGTGCATTGATCAGTTTCCATTCAATCTTCATCAAGTGCATGAGCTCATTACGGCAAGTGGTGTTGGTTACAATATTCTGCACAGTTAAAGCTGCGCTTTCCAAGGCCGTGAGGTCATCGCAGCCAGCGCTGCTTAAGCTGCCACACCTTGACATCACTCCCTTCAGATAGATCCCAGTCTTTGCACAGTCGATATCAGGCCCTCAAGGTCTGCTCGTACGATCTCCTACCATCCGGCTTGAGGTCTTCCCCTTGGTTACCAACAACATCTTGATGGCACGCCAATGTTTGGCTTGGTAACATGTCCTGCTCCGTCCTGCACACATGCACCTCTCATCGCAACCTAATTCTGGTAACATCCACAATGTTACCGTCATGTGCTGTCCAAAGCTTCTAAGTTGCATAACTAATGCCAGAAGCTTTTAAAAATGTTTGTATCCTGAAGTTCTCCTTGCTGACCAGTATAGCAAGAAACATTACTTCTTCCTCAAGCTCTCGGCCTTTCACCTTTCTGCTCTTTCAAAGTGGTTGATGAAGTCTTGAAAACTCAATGTTCAATTTGAGGCAGTATAAGATTGTAAAAATTTAATAAATTAATTGTACATCTCTATATCTGATCTGCTTAAAATCTGCAGTGTTTGAAAGGCACGTGCGGTGCTCATGATGATAGCAACCATATTGACTAAGAGATCGAATCACATAGCTCGGTGTAAAAAAAATATTTGTCTAATTTGTTCTGTCATTTGTACTGGTTGTATTGCCAGTACTTTATCAACTGTAGTCTAATTTGCTTGTCATTCGTTCCGACCATTAGTCTAAATGAATCAATGCTTGCCAGATACAATTGTAATCTATTAGTCTGCAAAGTCAGCCTGGCATATCTCACCACCACCTCCTCACAGAACCCCCCGAGTGGCGGTGGTGGCGGTGTGACGGGGGCAGCCGTGGGAGTGGGGGGCGGCCGCCGCGGGGTTGCACGCACCACCTGGGGCGGGGCCGAGCCGCTGCTGCTGGAGCCTGGCCCTCGTGCCGTGCGGCTCGTCCCTGGTCACACGGCGCTGTCGGACAGCGAGGGGGAGCCGGGCGAGGTGATCATCGGCGTGCGCCACAAGCCTCCGCGCGCCCTCGGCCCCGACGCCGTCCCCGGCCCCATCGCGGGTCCCGGCACCGCCAAGGGAAAACGCTCGAAGAAAGGCAAAGGTCGCGCAGCGAAGGCCAACATGGGGCTCGAAACTATGGAGATTCACACGGTGGAGGCGCTGCACAAGATGGGCACGACTAAGAAGGGCGCGGTGCGTGGAGATGCACACCACGGAGTGTGTGTGTGTGTGTCTGTGATTATGGGTGACATTGTCTGTGGGTGTGCGTGCGTGTATGGGTGTGGATATGGCAACAGTGGGGCAGCGGTTCGTGCACTGCGCTACGAACACCGGCGACCCGAGTTCAATTTCCGCTCTTGGCCAACCAGTGACGATTGTCTGAACTGTTCCTGTGCCTCCGCTAGGTCATCTCAGCCTCAAATGAGTACCTCGTTTGTGATGTGTAAACATCGTCACTGGGGAGACAGGCGGTCAGGCGTTGTGTTGGCCCCACCCCATTGTGCGCCGTGCTGGCCTTCATTGGTGTTCGCTAACAGAGATATGGGGATCTTTGTCTTTGGTGTCCAACATGGGCATGACCAACAATGAGGTGGTTGACGGAGACTATCACGTGATTGGTGTGGTAGTGGTGATAATAGTCGATGGGCATGACCAAGAGTGAATGAGGTGCCGGAGAATGATTTTGTGGGTGGAAGTGATGGTGATTGTTGTGCTGCTAATGCAGATTAAGCTGCCTCTGGTGGTAGTGATCGGTGCTGCTAATGCTTGTGATGATGGTAATGCTGATAGTGCTATGAATACTGAGGGTGCTGGCGGTGATGGTCCGTGTGTTGCCCATTCAGAAGGCGGCGACTCGTTCACCGCAGAAGGGCAGGCTGGGCAAGGGTGTGCCGATAGTGCCAACTGGCGCAGATGTGAAGACCCTGGACAGCGAGAATGTTCGTCTCGTGCTGTCCAACGGCAAGGTGCTGAGGTGGGTGTGAGCCACAGAGCTTGGCGATGAGACCACATGGGGCAGCGCTTTCACAACTGTAAGAACGAGGTTTAGGTTAAAGTATGGAAGAGTAGAGGTAAATTCTATTTGAGGAATGAGTAATGGAATTGTTACTGCATGGGTCAGAGAGTTGGACTTTTAACAAAGCAACGAGAAAACAAACCTCTGGCCTGAGAATGCAGTTGCACATAGAGGGTGCGAGGAATGCCGTAGTCGGACATGGTTACTTGTGTGCGTGGCTGGAGAGCTTAGTGAATGTAAATCGGGAAGAGGAGGACGTGGTTGCTGGGACAGACGGAGGGTGGAGGAAGGCAAGTTATGGAGACGAGCATTATCTGTGGGCCAAAGCATAAATCGGTGCCACCTAAAGTAGCTTCAGTCATACCGATTTATTTACATGACGAATAAAAGTGAATGGTTGATAACCCACTAGTTTCAAATTGTTTTCACGTAACTAATGTAATTGGCCACATAGCGAAATTGAAACCGCTGTACTCGTTGCAAGTTTAAATTATTGTTATATAATTCCAATAACCCCCCCCGCTTTGCTCTCCGCACCTGTTTGGTTCATAGTAATGACATAATCTTACTCTATTTAAGACCGGAAGTAGGTGGATTGCTTCACTATTTTGGAAAATCGCCCGATGTAATTGCCAGCGAAACATCGTACTCAAATTGTAAATGTTGTGGGTTTACTCTCCAACGCACCAGTGGACTGAAGTCGTAACTAATTGGCACGTTTTGTTTCCGTGACAAAGCTTACTGGCTGTGTCGGTTGGTGGAGGGTTACGACACATTTATACTTACGCGATATAACCCAAAAACCTTTATTATGAATCTTTGTATTATTGCTCATTTGAGCACCAAACATGACAGTGTAATTTAATCCAGTCGTATTGCTGCGAATGACCTCACAGCAGACATTTTATTTGCTTACAATATTTTGACAATTCTCAGTTTGTATATTTGTCTGGGTTGAGTGGGTGCATAGGTTTTATGTGTATATAAATGCAATTGTGTGATTTTTTTTTTTACCTGTAAATTTTGATATTCATTTTCACGATACATCTTTGCATCCCAAGTCATTTCAGGACTTTTTGGTTTTGATTCATTGTGTTCAGCATCTGACATTTTTCCCATATTTTGTAACAGCAAAAAGAAGACCAAAAAAAAGCTTGGCAGTCCATTTAAACATCAGTAAGTAGTGTGTGTGCATGTGCATATGTGTGTGTTATTGTATAATGTAATAGCATAATAGCGATCCTACTCTTGGCTGTGATACAAATAATTGCACCCTGCACATTATCAGTGACATTTGAACATTTGAATCTGACCAGAGCCTTCCTTAGGTTAACTCGGCATTATATGAACGATGCATATTGGTCAAGAACATTGGCACTGGTGCTAAAGTAGGCCTTGCATGGTGCTGGCCATATCACCACTGCCCCCTTGCACCGTGCTTGTCTTCATAGGTGCTTGCTAACAGCATTTTTCCCCATAATTAAAATTGTGTGTGCAGTGGTGGAAGCGTGAATTTTAGGGCCGTTATGAAACCCTCCTGCAGTGGCTGTTGTGCACTGCCACTTCCCTCCGCAGTAGCATCGTGCTGTAGGAATAAGAAGCATTCTAAAATGAGTCTGTTCACATGTTCAGTGTTTTGAGAAGTGCCAGTATAGCACACCGTTGGATATCGGCACATTTCAATCACTGGGCATATTTATGTTTTGTAAAATTAGATATTTATCCAATGTTTGTATACGTTACAGACAACACGCCTTGCACACTTGTACTTTTATTACTCGCTTGCTGTGTAAAATTTTATAATTTTGACCACTTTTGCTGAAGTAGTGTACAAACGCATTTCCATCGTAAAGGTATATGCGAGCATGGGAATGCATGCATACATACATTCACTCAATATTGATATATTGCAACTACAGGGTTCCGTCTATCGCTGCAGTTAGCCTGTGCATTAACATCCCACACAGGAACCAAGAAAGGACAGCTACCTTAATTAGTCCCAAAAATTTGGCAATTCAATGCTTATTGGCCTTTGGATGAAACTGCACTCTTTCCATCCCCCCTGGCATATCTAACCCACCACCTCTTTCTCGCTCCCACAGCGCCAAGGATCTGAAGCAGGGGGAGGTGGGGAAGTTTGAGCCGATGTTTGGCGTGGGAGGAGGCGCAGCGGGAGGCGTTGTAGTGGCCGCTCCCGTGGGGGGCACAGTTGTGGTGGGGGCCACTGGGGCGGCCGCAAGTCTCAAGAAGGAGGCAAAGACTGCGAGGGATGCCTACGACTACGACTCGGACGAGGACCGCATGGCGATCGATGAGACGCCCATCAAGAAGGGCCGCAAGGAGGCGTGGAAGCACACAGGCAAAGGTAGCCGCGTGCCACTGACTCCCTTAATAATACAAATACCGCCACAGTGACGCTGTTCACAGTGCGAGGCCTTCCCCTTTGAGAAACGCCCTACTTGTGGAACTAAGCTTTCTCCTACACACGCACTCTGTCTTCACGCTGACACAGCAGGTGGCATCACTCACACACTCCCCTCCAACTTTCGGAGGTCTTTGAATGTTACTGTAGACTTTTTTTTTGAAAGTCATTTTGGTCTCGGCAGACTGCTGAATTCAAAATAATAAGAAACAATTGTTTATATATTAGTTATTTACAAATATCAGCTGTCTCCAAATTCTCTTTTGCATTTTTTGTTGCAGAGCGGCCAGTTAAAGTGGAGGTGAAGAAAAGCTGGGCTGTGCCTGCATCCGCTGTAAAGAAGGAAACCAAGGCCAGCCCAGTGCGTGCAGAGCTCACGCCCAGAGACACACTCAGCCACACGCACACACATTATTCAACAAAGATTTCCTGTATGGCCTTATAGACCTTGAGGGCAAGTGCTGTTAGGGAGCACCTATTAAGGTCAGCAAACCTACAGGAGGGTAGTGTTGCCAGAACCGTGGCCTGCCACCTTTGTCTCCCGGTAGTTGATGTATTTACACTGCACCAGGCACTCGTGAAGGCTGAGTGATACAAAGTCAAAGATCTCCCGTATAGCCTTAACATATTCTTGGGGGAAGTGCTGTTAGTGAGCACCTATGAAGGCCAACATGGCACATGAGGAGGTAGGTGGCTAGCACCATGCCTGGACACACACACTCGGTTGTTCGCTCGCTCGTGATCATAATATCTCGGCACACTTTCCTCCTGGTTCCACTCTTGCATGTTCAACCGCTTTCTCCTCTGCATCCTCTCCCATATACCTCATCTCCCAATTCCACTTCGTCCAAATACTGCTGCCAAACATTTGCACCCCAGATGGACTCGAGTCTAACGCTAACCGTGTCGCGTGCAGGTGGTGGAGCCCGGCTCCGAGGACGAGGATTCCCTGCAGATTGACGTCGGGGGCGCAGGCGGAGTGGCGGAGGGTGCCGTGCCCCGTGGTGTCGGAGGCTCCATCCTCGACCTGCTCAAGGCCAGCCGGCAGGTTGGCAACGACGGGTCAGTGGACGGGCCCGCGATGACGTTTGGTCACGTGGGGCATGCGCTTGGCAATCGTTCACTTTCTGATCGCTACTCGCCCAGACACAGAAGCTACTCGCTCGGCAAGCGTTAGCTTGCTGCTTGCAGACGAAGGTGATGGCTCACTCGCAGAAGCACTCGCTCACCTCTCGCTGAGCACTCGATGCTTATGCATCCAGCGTTCACCCAGCCACTCACTCAACCACTCATCCGCTCACTCAGTCACTGGCTAAATTATTCTCTTAACCACTCATTAGTACAATCACTACAACTGCCAAAATGGATTCAACTGCCGAGTACCTTTCCAATAAGTCATTCGGCATGCATTTAAATACTCAACCACTGTTACACTCATCCAGTACTCGCACCACCGCTCGCCACTCAAGCAATGGGCTTCCTTAAATTGTATCCCAACTGACCACCTGCAGATGCAGTCACTTTTTCCACAAATGGAAAATAAAGGAATTGCTCAAACACGATTGCAGCGCACGGCAACAAAGAGTGGAACGAGCCGTGAACTCGTAGCTACGGCGGCGAGCGTCTCGGGCGGTGCGGGGGACCCACACTCATTGTCTTGAAGAGTCACTCCTTCACTGCTCCTTTGCTCGTTCGAGCCCCCCCCCCCCCGTGCCCGCTCACCCCGATTCCTATGTGCCACCTGCTTCCCCCGTCTCCCATGCGCCCCCCTTCTCCCAGTGAGCCGCCGGCGTCTCCAAGCACGCGCGAGGCTATCCAGGGCATGCTCTCGATGGCGGGCTCAGCCACGCGGCTCGGCTGGCCCGTAACCGGCTCCCAGGTGGGCGGGCGAAGGCACGCGGCGGCCGCCATGGCCGCGGCGGCCGCGGCTGCTGCCGCCGCCGCGGCCGCGGCCGCTGGGACGACAACGGCGGCGGGCGACGCCAGGAGAGGGGCCCAGCGGCGCAGGCCCGAGGCGCGGCCCGGCCGCTCGACGAGTGAGGGGGATGGGGATTCTGAGGACGACGACCTGGACCCGTGCTTCAAGGACTCGGAGTACGGTGCGAAGCTCATGCCACGGCCGCCTTGCCGTGCCTGTGGAGGGGGGGCTGCCTGAGCCGTTGTCGTGGGGCCTGCAGGAGAAAATGCTGCCACGCTGATGGGGACACACGGCAGCTCCGTGTTAAACGAAACACCTAGAGTTGGTGGAAAAGCACGTGCATCAAGGATTCCACAGGATCGAGACAGCTCTGGGTGGCACTCGCCCCCAGGGTTGCTGTGGAGGCTTTGAAGGGTGCTGAATCCAAATATGAAGTCGGATATAAAATAGCGCTAATTTTCAGAATCTTTTTTAATCGTTTGCATGTCAATGCTGACAGAAAATGAGTGAAGTCTACCAGTGAATATACTTTTGTCAAATAAATATAAGTTTGCTAACATATCTCTTTATTAGTTGGGTTTTGGGTTGAAAAACCTCTATACCATAACAGGTAAAACAGGTTGCATCGGTGCCGTTATTTATAAACACATTGTGTGGGGGGGGGGGGGTAATGGTGCAGTGGTCTGCTCACCATGGCAATCCCAATGAGCTGGTTTTGAATTTCAACCACGACTAACAGTTAAAGGCAGCTGGGCATGTTGCTGGCTGCACCAACCCATCGTGCTGTGCTTAATAGGCACTCGCTAACAGCACTCGCAGTCACTAAAGCTCAACGTGTGCGGTGGTGTGTCTCGTGTTCCAGTCTACCCTTCCCTGGAGTCGGACGACGAGGAGCCGGTCTTCAAGTCTCGCACCAAGAAGAAGAAGGGCGTGGGAGATGCACCCTGGAACCCTGGAGGTACTGAGCTTTTCGTCACACCGACACCACCAGTGCCAAAAACACAAACGCACCTCTTTTGGAGAAGTACCCAGGTCGTGATTGTCCAGGGATATCTGATACAGGCTTCAATAGTGAAATGTCTGGTCAAGCATGTGGTCGTAGTTGTGACAGCACGGCCGTGACTCACGTACACTTGAATGCGATGCTAGTGAGGTGATGCTACTGAAGCACTTTCTCCAACGAAACGCTTGTAAGTGACTTACAGATATTTTGGTTTATCAGTATTAGACTTCAAACTCAGCCTAGGTACGGCCACTTTCTCCAAAATTAGCACCTTTATACTTCTAAATTCTGTCTTTGGATGAATGTGGTTGTGATAGCTACTGTTTTCACTCCCATACTCCCTCGTGGGGGACATAAGGGAAACGAAAAGTGGAACTAATTTTATTGACCCTGGAGGGATGATTGGGTGAGTCGACTTTTGACCGTTAATTGAACTTTCGACCTTTCGTCTTGTACTCTAATCACAGCACCACTGGGCCAGATTGGGTTAGGCTATGTATTGATTGGATGTAGAATTGGCACTGAGAGTGATGTAGGCAAAAAAACATTTGTTAAGGTCAGTGTCAGGAAGACGTCAGATTCACTGAACGTCAAGTTCAATTGCAGAGATAGTTGGAATACCCGGTGTGGTGTGTGTATTTGAAAGGCCATCTTGTGTGCCATGCTGGCCTTAAGAGGCGCTTGCTAACAGCCCTTCCTTGTCTCTTGTACCACAGCCAAAGTGGTGCCTACGGTGCCACGTCCCGAGCGGCCGGTGAGAGAGGGTACGCGTGTCCCCTCCATCGAGACCGGCCTCGCTGCTGCCGCCGCTAAACTCTCACAGCAGGTAGGCACAGCGCTAGCTGTTACACACAATACACACAGCACCATCTGTCACAATACAGACGGCATTAGCAGTCTTGCACCGTACACAGCCTGGCTGTCGCCGTACACACAGCACAGGCTCTCACACGCCAGACAAAGCGCCGATTCGCTGTCACCATACACACAGCACTGGCTGTCACCATACACACTGCACCAGCTCTCACAGACCAGACACACAGCACCCGCTCTCACGCACCATTCACACAGCACCATCTGTCATCATTCACACAGCACCAGCTCACACACACCATACACAAACTACCCGCCCTCCCCCGTCACTAAGGTGGTGTGATGCTCTTCCACATTACATGGGCTCCATACAACAGGACCCAACTGGGCAAGTGCACCCCTGCTTTTGAAATGCAACGCTCATCCGCCGTGTGTTGCCGCTGTGCCCGTCCCTCTCGCCCGTGCCCGTGCGTGCAGGAACAGCACAAGCCGGCCAAGCGGAAGTACCTGCGCAAGCGCGCCGCCACCGTGCCGGGGGCGGGCGGCGTGGGAGAGGTGGACCCCCTCGCCGCAGATGATGCCGCCGTCTCCGCCGCCATCTCCGCGACCGCTGAGGGCAGCGACCCTCCTGGGGAGGAACCCCCCAAAGAACCCCAGGGCTCCCCGGACAATCGCTCGCAGGTACCGCGCCGCCGAACAAGGGGTGGGGGGGGTAGCCGTCATGTGACTCCAGTCGTGCTTTAGCGACAGCGTGTTGCTGCTCGACACTGACCGATGCAGAAGGGCTCGCTGCTGTAGACACTTTGGTGTAATCGGATTCGCTGCTGGAGACGACTCTCGCAAGCTGACGCTGCAGACTGATTGCTGTAGACTCACCTCTGTTTAACACGTAGGCTTTCGCAACTAATATCCATAATAGAGGTGTTTTGGTTTAGATCGTGTGAATATAAAAATGTGTCGTTAAAACCCGCCACCACCCGACAGCCAACTAGTAAGGGTTGTCACGTAAACAGAAAATACCAATTCTTCACTAGTACAGCACACCAGTGTGTTGGAGAGCCAAGCCACAACATTTACAATCTCGTAAACTCGCTACTGTAGAATCACTTCTCTGACTACTGCATACAAGACTCTTCTATAGACTGACACTTCCTGTGGAGTGCTCGAGAATGACCAACTAGTTTAAATTGGCTGCCGTGGATAAATCCACCACCTTGTACCACCGGTTGTAGTGTTAACACTGTTGGCGCAACTGCAGAGTCTGCTAGACCGGCTCCTCTGAGATGACCGTTGTAGGCCAGGAGACGGCTGTAAAAGCGGCGTGTGTGCGTGCGGTGTCGTGATGGCGGCAGGAGTTCTTCACGGGGAGCCTCGCCGACCACGAGTACACGTCGGCGGGGGGCGGCACCTTCGGCCTGGCGCGGGGAGCCACGCCCATGGCTCCCGGCGTGTTCCTGTCATCACGGAGACCCAGCGCCCCCGTGCCCAGCACCCCCACCGCCAACCTGGGCTCCCCCAAAGGTACGGCAGCACTCCGGTGCCCCTTCCCCCCGCTCCCTGTCTGTGCATTCACAGTCCCGTGTTGCAGATGACATGACCCAGCAGTAGTGCGCTCGCTGCTTGTTGCAGAGATTCGCGGTTCAATTCCGGCAGGTCGTCCTGGTTATTATTGCGGGTGTATGAACAATGAATGTGCCGTCTGCTTCACAGTTTAAGATCCTCTGACATAATTTCAAATAAGTAGGCCATTGGCTGATTTATTGATACTGTAGGCTAAGTAGGCCATCGACTGATTTATTGATAGTATCAGATGTGAATTATGGAGGATAATTACGTAAGAACTAGTAATTACTTGGTGCTACTAGAGGCCTTTTAAATGATGAACAGGGTAATTGTCACAGTAGCTAAAATTGTGGGGTATTTTCCCATGGCCAAAAACAATTCGAGGGCAGCGCGTGCATCGCAGCGTGTCAGGGTATTTATTCTCTTTAGGACGAGGGGTGGAGCTTACTGCTTTTCCGTGTCTGCTCATGTGATTCTTTTCCAGCGGGGAAGAGGCCTCGGAAGGGTCTGGCCACTGCCAAGCAGAGGCTGGGGAAGATCCTGAAGATTCAGAAGAACGGCCGCTTCTTATTGTGAGCGCTTAATTGGGGGGGGTCGTGTGTTTGTGTCGACAGAGAGATCTTGACGTGCTCGGAGTTCCTTCAATGCACGCTCCGGCTAGCCAATACTACCACCGTGGCCTACAGACAGTGTTGGGAGGATGTATTTTGAAAATAAATCCATCTTGATTACTTCTTATTTCACATTTTGAACTAGTTATGTATTTATTTAATTGTTAGAGCTCTGTATTCCGTTTGATTACTTTTATGATCTGCATAGTCAAATTCAAAGGGTATCTCGCTGCTCTAAGGAGCAATAGGGCAGCACTAATATAGAACTGTTGATGTCCCTGCGGCTGGTGTTGGGAATTCTACATTCCCGAAGAAGTGCCAGTGTCTATAAATCGTCGAACGTTTACTTACCTGCAAATTGGTGCTAATTTTATGAGAAGAAATAAATGCTTACAAGCGGAGTCAACCCTCCCATTCATTAACTTATTTAACCAGGAGATAAAATGATCTCGTTTAGATGCATGAAACAACATTTCCCCTTTTTACAGGGTGGTGTGTACTTTTAACTCACAAGCGAATGACTTTGAGTTGAGCACTTTGATTTAGCTTTCATTCGAACGATTTAACCTCAGAATTAACAGAATCGTTCAAATAATATTGTTGCTGTCCTGACATTAACATAAGCTGCCAGTGAGATTATTTTACCCTTTGATTTTTTGACATGTTTATAAATTAGGATGCAATCGTAATAGTAATTCTTTGGAATGTGCTAAGTGTACTTAATTGTACACTAAAAATGGAGTAATATGTCACGAACGGTCACCTGCGTTTAGTGATCTAAGTGCAGTGATGCGTTACCCCCCCCCCAGCACTGCCTACAAAAGCCACACACACGGACACAGCTTCGCACACGCAAAAGCAGCAACGCTTGTATGTAGCACTCCGGAGGATCCGAGTACGTCATACGTCACAAGTATTTCAATGATGGTGCAATTTTTTCATTATCTTTTTCTCTCAGTGTTAGCGAACAAGCCACAATGGTCGCAGTAGATGCAGCCCACTGCCAACGCATGCACTACAGGTGTTGCGTTAAAGTCTTGGTCAAAGTTCGTAGCTTAAATTCCGATTGTCGTTGAGGACACATTTTGCCAGTCAATTTGGCATGAACAGGACACAAATGATTTCCTTTGGCATTGTTAGTTAAGCACAAAAAGCACCTCCGCTGTCGTGATTAAACCTGATCCCGTAGTTTTGTTGCAAAGTCAATGGCTGTCCTGCAAGGTCTGGTCCGAGTCTCGGCATCGTCGCCACCATCTGGCTGTAAGTCCCCTACTTTGTCCGTGACCTCGGTGCTGCTCCAATGTCTGTCTCGGTGACCTGCCTCTTCCAGTCTCCATACATCTCCGTCCATCGCTGCCTTCTCAAACAAGCAATGTGGCAGTGCTCATCTCCATTGGCAGCCCTGGTTGAAATTCCACATTGCCATGGTAGAGGCCAGTGACAGACACTGGTGACTTACCACTCGCAGTTGGAAGTCACGAGTTGAAATCTTAATCGGCGGTCAACTCGTCCTATCATCTCTCCAGGGCCGATAGAATTACAACTTTTTTGTGGGAATTCCACAGAAGTCACCGTCTTACAAATTCGGCATTTGATTGGTGGTGGATATGGGATGTTTTTGGTCTGTGCAACCAACCAAACAATCGTTTGAATAAACAAGAAACTTGGTCAGATGTTCAATCCTACACAATACTATTTACTTCCACAAGCGAGCTCGGTTGTGTTTGTTATTTCAGCGCCCTCACACTTGTTTGGTGTTATTGCTGGTCTCTGCAGCCGGATCTTGTCATGGGGTCGAGTGAGAGTGATGGGCGATATCTGTAACGTCAATGATGGGTCACTGTAATACGCCTCATGCATGTGAATGTGAAGGATATCGCGAAAGAAATACATGTGTTTGACGATTGCCTGTGTCATTCATTGAAACGAATGGCAATGAATGTGTAATGCATTTCAATCGCTATTTGTTTCAATGGGAAAAATAATAAAATCACTATATCCTTCAGAAAGGTATTGCCCATTGGTGGTAAGATGTTGTTGCCTAAAGTGAGAAATGCCATGTGATATAGGCAATAGCAAGTCAATAGGTACCCAGAAACACCAGGATGTGCTAATGGTAATACTATTATTGCCGTGTACTGGCCATTATCACCTGTCGTTTAATTGGCATTTTTGGACATCATCACACGTGTGCCCTGTCGCAACACAGTATAAGTTACATAGAGATTCAGTGAAGGTGTGTGTGTGTATAATCTTTTGAGGCGGTGGTTCAATTGTCACTGAGAAGAAGCTAACCTGTGACCACGTGACCAACAATGTGCTTTTATATTGGGAAATCCGCAGTCTGTGAGACAGTCTGGCCAAGCAGTTTTGAAATAAATAATTATGAGAATAGTTTAAAACTAGGAAATCTTAAACGTTTGTTGTTTTGTTGTAGATTTTTTTGTATTTATTTATGACGTTTTTTTCTAATCACAATACTGCAGTGTATTATCATTTGTAACATTTTAGGGTGACATGTTGCAAGCATTTGTTATTTACTTTAACATTTAGAGGCAAGACTTATTTTACTAAATATGCTCTCAGTTTCAAAATGTTGTAAGCTTTTTTGAGATATTATTTCGTATTTTAATTTAAGTGTGCATAAGTTCTGTAAAAAAAAATGTATATTACCTCTTACACACTAGTTTATAATAAATATTAAGCCCAAAATTAAAGCACTGCAGATTTAGTGAGTTCAACTTTTTCAAATGTTCTACTTACCCTGCGTTATAACACGTGGCCCAATGAAGTGTAGGTCGTCATAAGCATATTGGTGGGTTCGATCAACTGCTAAGCCCTGGTAAATTGGGCTAAAGTCACCCCACAAGCTCGACCCCATGAAAAATGTGACGACTAATTTTAGCTGGGTCAAACGTCAAAAAATGAAGCATTTCGCTGCTGAAATATAATGCGTGGCAGTGCGCAACCATCCTCTCCATAACACATCCCCCGTGAGGAAGGAGTTTTGGCCGAGTTGACCCCCATCCTGGATATTCGAACGTTCGTCTGTCCCACCGAGTCGGGTAATCTAATCACAGAGCCACTGGGCCCGTGTAAGAATATTCCATTGAGATCGCGTAAGATCACCGAAAACCACTGAGCAGCTGACGTGAGCACCTAGTGTGTACGAGGTATTGGTGAACACTTGTACTGTATATTATTGTGTTCTTATCTGCACAGCGGCACCGACTTTGGCAGTTGTGCGATCTGCCATCAGCCCACCTTGGCCTTCCCAGTTGCTCCAGAGGAAGTTGAGCGCAGTACTCATGCGGTGTCCACTGTTAACATGTTTGTGATGAGAATGCATTTGAGAAAAGTTGCAGCTTTTTTTTTATCGCAACATCACTTAGAATGTGTATGCTACTCCACTGTGTCAATTTGTAAAACGCAGGTTGTAATTGAGACTGGAACCGATGATACCCAATGAACAAGCAATATATATATAAAAATTGGTGCGTTGAGCCTGAAGTAAAAATGAAGACGTAGGAATCATTACCCGAACCCAGGTGGATCGCGGGACAGCTGTTTGTGCAGATAAAAGCAGCTTTGCTGAGATAACTTTTAATTTGTCGCTTTGTATCCTCCGACTAACCGAGGTGGATACTGTTCTTACTGTATGTGGTACGCAATTCATTTGACTGCTCAGACTCGTGAGTTACCGGTAATAGGTTTATGTTTTAGACATTAAACTAGAGTGTAAAAAAAAGAGTATATATTTTTTTGCAGCCAACAATATTCTCACTAAGTTCGAGTTAAGACTTCTTTTGTGTACATTTACAAACTCTGCAGACTGTCTATTCGACGGCGTAATGAGAAGCATTATTTTATACGGAACACAATTGTAACCGGCCCAACATGTTTTTTTAAAACACTGAAAGTTTTGAGAATAGTTCTGTTGTATTTTGTAAGCAGCTTTTTGTAGGTTGTTACCAGAGTTTTGAAATCTGTTTTTTTAAAATGACACTTAACGATAGTAACCCGCATTTAAAGGCCGTGATGAAAACCTTTTTGTACTTTGTAATGTAATCATTTCCCATGTGTTCATTGCGTGCGGTTGTCACTTGTACAGACGTGTTTGTGTATGGGTTTGAAAGTGATGTCTCATTCAAGGTTATTTGCCTTCATAGACACCACATGTATCATCCAGAAGTGCTTGGAACTAATGGTTTAATTTGTCCATTAAATTTTCTGGTTATTGCTATTCCCGGTTGCTTCCTGGATTTTTTTTCTATGTTTGTGATTTTATATTAAAAACATGTTGACATTGAAGAGTGCTAACGTGGCCAGCTGTGAACTACCTCACTTGGTGTACAGGAGGTCGTGGGTTCTATCCCGACACCTGTATATTTGTAGTTGGCACGTCTCTCCCCGTGGTCGTGTGCATTTTCTTCTGGTGCCTCCGGTTCTTCCCTCGACATTTCTAAACACGCGTTTACAATATTTGGCTTCTGTAAATGTCCACATGATAAGCCACTTTATTGAGCGATCATTTGTGGCCAAGTCGCTTAAAAAAAACTGCATAGCTCAGTGGGCCTTACCTGGTAAAATAAGTTTTGCTTTGAAAGTGTCAATATACAGACTACACCAAGACACGTACACCCATATAATAAACACCGACGCGTTGAATCTATAGTTCAAATTACATTTCGGATGTACTCATTGGAAAATTGCGAGTTGAAATCCTGGCTGAGGGCTGCCTCGACCCATGATCCCTCCGGGGCGGTCGATAAAATAAAAACGGTTCCATCTTCCCTGCCTATGTCAGCTGTTATTCCATGCTAATCTCTCACATTAACATAGCCACTTCCGTGCCCAGTTACATGCTAATTTCTCACATTAACATCTAGGCCTCGGCAAGGTAAGGTAATTGTACCCTTTTTACCGGGTAAAAGGGTAAAGGTAAAGG
>CM025651.2:67852-79289 GCA_014621495.2 Entosphenus tridentatus | reverse complement strand
TTCACAGTCTCCCCCTTGCGCTCTCGCCGTGCATTGTGGGTTCACAGGCCTCCCCCTTGGGCTCTCGCCGTGCATTGTGGGTTCACAGGCCTCCCCCTTGCGCTATCGCCGTGCATTGTGGGTACACAGTCCTCCCCCTTGCCCTCTCGCCGTGCATTGTGGGTTCACAGTCTCCCCCGTGCGCTCTCGCCGTGCATTGTGGGTACACAGTCGCCCCCTTGCGCTCTCGCCGTGCATTGTGGGTACACAGTCGTCCCCCTTGCGCTCACGCCGTGCATTGTGGGTTTACAGTCCTCCCAGAGGCAGCCGCCCCTCGTGAGACGCCTGGAAGTTTGGGGAAGCGGCGATCTTGAGCTGGAGGGGCGGGGGTGTGGGGAACAGGGTAGGCAAGCTTGTAGAATGAGGTTGATGTGGACATGCCTCTGCATATATGCGCGTGTATGTGCCTTTGTGTGGATATGCACGTGTGTGTGCTCGTGGAGTGGTGGCATAATGGTTAGCGCTCTGCGTTGTGAACCCGGCAACCCGAGTTTAGTTGCCGGCCACAGCTAGCTAACATTTGAACTGGTCTGGGGCCTACCCTAGGTCTACTCGGCCTTAAATGAGTACCTGCTTCGGTGTGTAATTATCAGCACTGGGAAGACAAAGGTGGCGAGGTATCTGCTGTCTAAGGGATATTTGCCATTTGTGCGTCCACGTGCGAGTTTTGTGTGAGTATATTAAATTTTTGGGAGAATGCTTATTTTATAATAGAATTGGCCAACACTCAACTGTGAGTTTCTCCTGAAAACAAGTCTTGAGACTCGTAGGAGCTTTTCCGAATAACTTGCACCGCCCCCTTGTGCGCTATGCCGGCCTTCTTAGATGCTACTCGCTAACGGCACTTGCCCCAATGGTCTGTTGAGTTTAACACGTAGGCTTTCGCGACCAATATTCATAATAAAGTTTTTTGGGTTAGATCGCGTTGACACGGCCAAACAGTAAAAAATGTGTCACGTTTACAAGTGACAAATGGTTCACTACTTTAACCCACCGGTGTGTTGAACGGTCTGTCGATTTCACACGCGGAATCTGTGTCTGTGTTGTGTGCGCGCGCGCGTGCAGTACGCGCGCTTCGTGCGGCTGGGCGAGCGAATCGCGTCGCAGCCGTTCCCCACAGAGGCTGCGCGCGAGCAGCTGTTGCGCTTCCGCGTGGCGCTGCAGGTGCAGTCGCAGCAGCAGGAGATCCCGGAGCGACGCGTGGACCAGGAGGGGCGCGCGTACAGCGAGGCGCTCGGTAACCGCACGCACGCATGCACACACACGGGCAAAGTTCCCCCGCACAGCCTTGAAAAGATTGATGGGGAAAGTGCTGATATCGAGCACCTAATAAGGCGCGCATTCTTGTACACTTGTGCACGCACACTACCGCACGTACACGCACTCAGGTGCGGACAATTCGAGCCATGCACACACGCACGCACCTACATAGCCACGCATACTTTCACACGTATACACACGTAACCAACCGTGCTCATCACATGCGCGGGGGAAGGACGACAAACTTGCCACGGCGCTCAACACGGGTATTGAGCGACCGGACCCGCGTCTTGGTTTCCGTCGACTCTCGCCGCCTTGGCCGGGCGTGCGGTTGAGCTCGCGAGTGTCTTCGGGCCTCCGCAGGCTTCCGGAAGAGGGCCCGGGCCAAGGTGACGCTGTGGGAGAGCGGGTCGGGGAAAGTCACCGTCAACGGACTGGGACACGTCGACTACTTCCCCCAGCTGCAGGACAGGTGGGGACCCGACCCACGCCTCCACGCGTGGCACGCGGCCCCAGTGTGCCAAGTGGCCAGCAACAGACGGCACAGACAGTACTCTCTGAGTTCTAGTCGATAAGGGCATAATGCGTTTGTTGAAGTGAGCGATATTATAATGAGAAGTTGGGAAAAGAGACGACGGGAAGGAATTCCCAAGCGAAGCAGTGGGAGGGAAGGAGTAGAGAAGTGTGGTGAGTGGTTGGGTCAGTCAGAGTGGATGGGTGAGTGTTGTGGTCTACAGTGTGGTGAGTGGTTTGGTCAGTCAGAGTGGGTGAGTGAGTGGGTGAGTGATAATTGTTTTTTTACCCTTCTATCTGGCAACAAAACTGACACCTTTTTTACAAGGAGTCATGTTTACATAGACCACAATACCTGCAGTCATAATGCAAACAAAAAACATAACTCTGATAATGTGCACTGTCCTTGAAGTTGATTGGTCCACACCCGAGACAGCTTTCCTTAGAGCCTAGTCTCACATGGGGTTGGACCAGATGACGCCAAAAGGCGCACAACTCAAAGACAATGCACCATCAGAGTATGAGAGCTCGGGGTAAGCATTTACACCATGAGTGAGTGGGTGAGTGTTAGTGTGGTCTGCAGTGTGGTGAGTGGTTGGGTCAGTCAGAGTGGATGAGTGGGTGGGTGAGTATAAGTGTGGTGAATGAACATGGTGGAGGAATCGATGAGCAAAGTTCACACGGGAACATGACTACGCATCACCACCCGGGAGGGCAAACGCCTCATGTGCCATGCCAGCTTGCTTTCTAACAGCACTCGCCCCGATGGTTGCGAAGGCTACGTGGGGGACCTTTGCCTCGGTGTGCGTGACGCAGAATGCAGCTGATGTTCCCGCTGCAATTTGCGGGGCGTCTGGGCGCGCACGACGCGGAGTGCGAGGTGAGCGGCGTGGGCAGCTCGGCGCAGGCCGGCGCCGTGCGCCACGCCCTCGCCCTCGCGCTCACCACCTTCCTGGAGCCGCACCTCATCGAGGGCATGCGCAGGGGTGAGTGGGCGAGTGAGTGAGTGTGTGTGTAAGTGTGTGCGTCTTTGTGTCTGCCGTGCCGGCCTTAATAGGCGCTCGCTCACAGCACTTGCCCCAACAGTCTGCGAAGGCTATACGGGGGATCTTTGTGTGAGTGAGTGTGTGTGGGGAGCAGTAGTGTAGCAGTTCGCACGCTGCGCTGCAAACCCAGCGGCCTCAGTTCGATTCCCGCTCACGGCCAGCACCAGTGACGATTATCTGAACCGCTCCTGGACTAGGCCTCAAATTAGCACTTGGTGCGATGTGTAAACTTCGCCACTGTGTGGTGCTGGCCGAATACCCCCTTTTTGCCGTGCCGGCCTGTATAGGTGCTGCTCACTAACGGCACTTTCCCCAACAGCGTGTTAAAGGCCAGGCGTGCACGCTTACGCGTCTGTGTAGCCCCCTGCAAGAGGCTGCACGCTGGGTCTGTTGGTTCAATGTTCTTTGCATTCCAAGCCTGGGTCTGACTCCCGTCTCTCCGCACTCAGCCGGATTGTTGACCAAGGACCAGAGAACGAAGGAGAGGAAGAAGCCGGGACAGGAGGGCGCTCGCCGCAAGTTCACGTGGAAGAAGCGTTAGCGCTGCCGCTAGCGCTGCTGTTAGCACTGCCGCCTAGCGCTGCCGCTAGCGCTGCCTCTAGCGCTCACGGACAGCTGGCGCCCACTGGGCCGGTTTCCACAGCTCCCGCATTGCAGCCGCTCCCTGTTGCCACTTGCAACGTGCGTGAGGATTTCTTCTTTTAACAGAGCCACGCACGTACAGCGTCAGCGGTCTTTGCCAAACGATCCCAGTGCTGAGAATGTAGCTGCCAAGTGGCTCGATCGGGATCACACGCGGCAGCAGCGGGCACCCATTGCCGTGGAAAAACGTGACAGGACCCTGCCGCTGAAGACTTGAACTCCCTGCGGCGCGGGTAAACAAACGTAAAAATAATAACTACAGGAATTATTTTAATAAAAAGAAAATCGAGCAACAACTCCGTTGTGTGTGTGTGCGCCTCGCTCGGCTGTGTGACGCGAGCCGCCCTGCGCGTGGTTAACAATCGTAGCGGTGCACAAGCACTACCAACAAAAACAACAGCGCGCTCCTCGGTAGCAGCGCTGGAGAGTCGGCGACTCTTCGGGTCATGGGCCAATTCGTAGAATATTTCTGGCAAACGTCAAAATAGTTTGACGCTTGATTAGTGAGAAAAGTTAACGCGTTTGTAAATGTGGGAGGAGGGCGTTGTTTATCGTGTTCATTTCTTCTGTCTGCCCGGTTGGTTTGGGGTGAAAACTGCTCTTTGTGTTTAGTTTATTGTCCTTGGCCCGCACCTCCGATTAGCACGGATTAGCGCGGTTGGCTAGGTACGGCGCGAGAGAACTTCACACAAGCACTCTCCTGGTGGTGGCTTAAGTGGCATGGAACACACACGAGGACGTTGTCTCGACGCTTGGCGGATACACAGAGCGCTGTGCAGTGGGAATCTCGCCAGCAATCCGCAATAACCACGTGAGGCGCACGCCATTCGTGAGCGGAACACGCCTATGGCAATTAAAATGGCATTTAACACGGCGTGAGGTTACAATTCCTATTTTAAATTAACGGTCAAAAAATGCCTTGAGTTGCAGTCGAATTAAACTTTTTTTTTACAAGGTAAAGCCCACTGAGCTATATAGATATTTTTCAGAAGCGACCTGGTCACAAATGATCGCTCAACAAAGTGGCTCATCACGTGGAAATGCACATCAACCAAATACTCTTCAAACGCACGTTTCTCAATGTGGAGGGAAACCCCGGATGGACCCGGAGAAGAACCCACGCCACCACGGGGAGGGAGGCACGCAAACTCCAAACACCCAGCAGCGGGCGTCAGGATGGGGACCGAACCCACGACCTCCTGCGTGCCGTGCGAGGTAGTTAACATCTCCTAGCCACTGAGGCGCCCCACAGATGGCTTCGCTGTTGATGGCACTCGTTGAGTGGCGCGAGAGTGGACCCCAGCCGGTGCTGATAGCGCGAGGCAGTGATCCCCCCCTCCCCCCTTGGCGTCACCAGGGGGCGCTCACCCGGTGGTCCGGAACGTTGTACTGTTTGGATAAATAACAATTATGTTTAACACGTAGGAGGCTTTCGCGACCAATATCATCCATTAGAGGTTTTTGGCTTAGATCGCGTAAATATACACCGGTGTGCTGTACTAGTGACGAATTGGCACGTTCTGTTTACATGACAACCCTTACTAGTTGGCTGTGTCGGGTGGTGGCGGGTTTTGACGACACATTTACGCAATCTAACCCAAAAACCTCTTATGAACAATTATAATATTCTTCGACCAAAGCTTCCCAAGTCGTGCGTGACGGTTCGGGCCCCGCAGCCTCGCCCTGTATCGACAAAACAGCAGCACATCACCGCGCTGTCCCACTCGCGGATACGTGGAAAGGTCGGATACGTGGAAAGGTCGGATACGTGGAAAGGTCGGATACGTGGGCATCTACACAGTGACGGCTACGTGACCTGCACAAAACACCGCACTGGGTTCCCCATTCGGGTTCATGACCTCAACCCGAGTCACCAATGATGGCAGATTTTTCTTATGACACTTGGTTCTTCAATGCATTCGGCCGAGTTGAACTGTGAATGGCAAAAGTGTGCATTGTTTCTCGTGTTTAATTTGACAGCTAAAGTGGAATTGCAGTGAGAGACGGCGAGAGGTACACTTGTATTAGAGCATACACGCAGGTTACTGACATCGTTAAAAAATTAACCCGTTAAAACAAAGTTTTTCACTATAAATCCTTTATATGCGTGGCGGCTAGAGTCCTCTCGTTCTCTGGCTTGAGATGGCTGCCACCTATGGGTCAGATGATTGCAGCGCAAGAATTAAGCAATTGGTAATTAAATATAATATTTTTGTCCTAAAAAGTGTAAAATTTTGGAAAAAAATGTTCACGAACATTAATTGTCACGCACAACGAGTCTGTGTGGAAAATGTCAGCTCGATTGGATCACGGGAAGAGGGTTAAAAAACGACCGAAAGATTTGCACGGTCGTAAGCAAGCAAGCAAGTGAACTTAATATAAAGGATTTAAAAAGGTGCAGAAAGGTCAAAGTGGGAGTGGGCAGGACGCGTCACTGGAAGAGATGAAGGCCACTGGTTCCAGGGTAATGGAATGCTTCCGAGAGGACGCGAGTCGAGGAGATGGAGGAACGAAATCGGGGCATACTCTTAGGTTTTTTCGGTAAAGTTACGTAGGTAAAAAATAAAAATAAATAATAATAATAGAAATAAAATAATAAATCACGACATTTCGGAGGCAACACAAGTCTCCGTCATCAGGTGGAACCGTCACAGCTAGATTTACTGTATCAAGTTTTCCGAAACGTGATTTATAATTTTATTTCTATTTTTATTATTACTTATTTTTTACCTACGTGACTTTACCGAAAAAACCCAAGAGTATGAATCCTTGCAGTCACGAAAGCTTCACATCTAGAAATCGGGGCAGACGCCAGGCGGATTCTTCCATCGGAGGAACGTGAGAGATGGCGGTAACTTGGGGTAACCTCCGTGTATCAGTCGTGATCACGCCGATGGCGAGAGGAAGCCACTCCTCGCAGAGCACGCAGAGAGCTCCCTCGAGGCTGGGCGAGAATTTGTGGCTTAGACGACTCTGGGCCTGACACGGGGCTCTGCTGGAACGGAGATAGCTGCAGGATGATGCTTTCCGCTCCATGTGGTAGGCTGTTTTTTTCTTTTATTTTATATACAAAGACGGCAATCACCGAGGAGATGGAGCAATGAAATCTGTTTCACGCGCAGGAGGCAGGCGGTGGCAGCTCTGAACCACGAGGGATGGCGGCGGCTCGGGGGGGAGGCCTTCATCCAGCAGTGGAGAGACAATGGCGGATGATGAATTGCAAATGCAATACCAAATATTGTGATATTTCAGCCACGTCGATAAAATGTTCTTTTTGATGGGCAGTGTTTTGAATTGCTAGCGGGTGCACTGGGTTTCAGGCTGCAATTACAGGGATTTCCCATCAACTGAAAGGGAATTGCCGAAATATCTCGGCAGAGTCAATGGGGCTTAAAGTCAATTCCGGAATTGCCTATCAAATGAATGGTGCTTCAACGCAAATTTTGGAATTGCTTATCAATTG
Source organism: Entosphenus tridentatus (assembly GCA_014621495.2). Taxonomy (NCBI): domain Eukaryota; kingdom Metazoa; phylum Chordata; class Hyperoartia; order Petromyzontiformes; family Petromyzontidae; genus Entosphenus; species Entosphenus tridentatus. The sequence continues at coordinate 72,326 of CM025651.2, read as the reverse complement.
ATGGCAAATTCCACAATGGCTTGCAAACTCAATGGGGCTTTGAGGTAATTGTGAAACGGCAACACCTAGATTAGTTCGGGATCAAGGTATCGCAAGTCGGCTGTGATGGATACGTTCAGTGCCGTGGGAGATGAAGGGTTATATTAAATCGTGCTCTGCGTGTGTTTTATGCTCCGAGCGTGGTGCGGGTGCCTTTGTGTTGTTGCGTGTTGCACCACCAAGCCGGCAGTCTGCCGGGGTTGTCATCGATTTCTTCCGGGCTTTGCGGGAAGCAAAGAGCGGCGGTAATAATGAAGGCTCGCAGCAAAAACCTCCTGGGTTCGATTCCTGACTTGGGCGCCTTGCCGTCTGGAATTTAACACAACACGGAGGCGTAGCGCTAGAATAAGCCGACTTACGTGGCAAACCAAATCTATCTTCTTGGTTCTTTCGGTAAAGTCACCGAAAGAACCAAGAAGATGAATCCCTGCAGTCACGAAAGCTTTACATCGAAACCAAATCTAATTGAGGTTGTTTTTTCTTCCTCTGTGTGTGTGTGTGGGGTAATTGGTGACTGAGCTGAGACCATCATGAAACTCGCTGCACTTGAGAACACAGTTTCATTACAGGTGATGAAAACCTGGGATTGAACTCGGGGTCTCTGCGCTGCTGGGTCCAGTGGTCTAGGCCGGCTGTAACAAATCATTTTCTCGGTTGGCCCAGAAGCCCTGTCGGGACTTGCGGTTTGAACTCGCTCGACAGCTGAATATGTTTTATTCATTTGACGATTGATTTTTGTTGTGATGTTGGTGCCGTGCGCGAGTCTTCTCGTGGCCCCGTCAATAAAGTGAGGGGTAATTACGGAAAGTCATTATGAAGCATAGGCCGAGGAATTTTAATTGGTTTCCGTAATTCTCTTAAGCGCCGGTCACGCATTGCACTGGGGTTGCTTCTAATGGATGCGCCGCCACTTGTTTTCAATACAGATCTAATTTTTTGAAAGATGTATGGCTTCAAGTCACTAATCCCACGTCTGTGAACAGTTGATCTGTTTTGTGTGATCAGTCCGGTGATTGAGCCTCTTGGTCCGTTCAGTCACAAATGCAACACCCCCCCCCCATCCCCGTCTCACTCACTATACTCATCCAACCTTTGATGCTTCTGAGTATGTTTATACCGATAACATTATTATTCCATCAGCAGCATCGGCGCCATCTCCAGCAGAAGAGAACAACGCATTCTGGCGCAGAGACTGATGTGTACGCGTAATACGACCACGACTAATAATGCAATTTACAACTCGCACAATAATTCACGAACATAAATCACCGTTACTGAGGCGTCGAGCCAAGCTCGGTGCCACTCGAAATCCAGGCGAAAGAGGCGGAGGACTTTCAATAAAGAGATGTAACCTTTAAGAACCCCGCGGCGTATTTAAGTGAATGGTAACAGTCGGCGTTGATTGGAACGCTGCTGCGAATGTGCGGATAGGTGATGGCCGCGTTCCAGACGGAGGGGACTGGCTCCTTGGTGGAGTCTAACCACACTCGGTCATGGCAGGGTGGGTTACTTTTAACAAGTAAGCAGTCGATGATTACGTGGTGTTTTGCAATCCATATGGAATCCCCTATTTGATTATCTCAAAGCAACGTAGTCGCGTCACCGTTAACGCTTGATTCGGATTGTTATGCAGCAGCAGCAGCAATTGTCCCGGTTAACATCGGCAACAGAAACAAAATACACACACAGGAGAAGTGGCCAACCATCCCGTGGCAGGACCCTCTTGCAAACGAGTCACGAGTCTCGGTGTCAGCCCCCCCCCACCCAATACAGATTTGAAAATAAAAACTCGTGGCGCTGGCCCTGGTGCTGAGTCTCCCGCCTCATTGTCGTCATCGACGCGTCCCGGTGACCATTTGAACAATCGGTGACGAGTCCTCCATTCTCCACGTGCGATTATTCACAATGCATGGCGACGCCATCGCAGCTGACGGTTTAAATGCAGACCGCCTCGCCATCGCTTTCTCTTGCCACATCCCGCAGCCTCGTCATCATCACCACCACCACCACCATCCGGCTCTCGAACGTGGGTCCCCTTTGCTCTCAAGCCTTTGAGTGCCCACGCTAATGCCGAGACTCGGTTAACATGTCCTCCCTCTTTAAAGCTTTCGTGACTGCAGGGATTCATCTTCTTGGTTCTTTCGGTAAAGTCACGTAGAAGGAAAATAATAAAATAATAAAAATAAAACAATAAAAGAATTCTCACGACGTTTCGGCCACAACGCAAGCAGCCGTCTTCAGGTGAAGAACAGGTCTGTCTCCTTGACAGACCTTTTTTTATTATTGTATTATTTTCCTTCTACGTGACTTTACCGAAAGAACCAAGAAGATGTCCTCCCTCCTCCACACGTGTCGCATCCATCACAACCTCCTGCCATGGAATTGTTCGCATCTTCCACATGCAGTTATCGTCAACAAGCCAGAGACGCTTCTGGTTGCTCTATTCAAGCCGAGCTGCCCGAGGCGAACGGTGACACAGACGTTGCCTCTGTACGTGGTTTACAACGGGTGACTCGTTACACGACCCGGTTGTATTTACACCACGGTGGTGTGCGGAGGTTTCATCTTGGTAAGTTGGCGAACAGTGACACAGAGGAATTGCAGATCGGCTGAATCGGGCCGATATAAAGAGGCATCGTATAAAGGGGGAGGTTTGCTCCATTGAGAACGTGCAAACAGGAACAGACATTTTGATTTAAAGCTTTCGTGACTGCAGGGATTCATATTCTTGGTTCTTTCGGTAAAGTCACGTAGAAGGGAAATAATGAAATGATAAAAATATAAAACAATGAAAAATTATCACGACATTTCGACTGCAACACAAGCAATCATCATCAGGTGTGAAATCCACAGCAAGAAATTTTTATTTTTATTGTTTTATATTTTTATTTTTTTATTATTTCCCTTCTACGTGACTTTACCGAAATAACCAAGAATAGGAACATATATGGTTGTTCTTCTCGCTCGGAATGAAAGCAAGGTCAACGTTTCGGTGCCTTCGCCTGGCTCGTGATTGTGACTTGGGTGCTGTGTCAGCAAAATCGAAGCTGACGAATGAAAGATATAGGAGATGAAAATTTGAATGACTAATGTAAATAACGAGCCAAAGTGTCTCACCGTCACGCAAGTTTGCTTAACACACAGTGGCACTTATACAGGTAGGAACAATGTTCCACACTGCCCACCAGGGATTTATTGTCTGTCTGACTGTCTGTCTGTCGTGCATAAATAAATATATAATACACACAGCTCTTTGATTGGTGGAGACCTTACAAACAGCTCTTTGATTGGTGGAGACCTACTGCCGGGTACGGAGAGGTGCCTAAGGGAGGAGGGTCAGGGGAGGGGCCTAAGGAAGAGGGGAGTCATGAAAGGGGCCTGAGGGAGGGTGGGGTTCAGAGGAGGGGCCTAAGGGAGGGGGGGGGGTCAGGGGAGGGGCCTAAGGATATGGGGGGTTGGTCAGGGGAGGGGCCTAAGGGAGGGGGGTAATGGGAGGGGCCTAAGCAAGGGGGAGGGGCCGATAGTTAAGGGGGCTGGCTACCCGGCTGGCTGCCTGGCTACCTCAAGTCAATTTATCTTTTTTACAGGTAGGAACAACAGGTTCCACACTGCCCACCAGGGATTATTTGTCTGTCTGTCGTGTACAAATGCGCTGTCCAACCAAGTTCCTACCTGCCCACTCCGCAGGACCCCGGAGGGATGCTGGGTTGAATCGATCGGGATTTCAACTCGAAGATTTATGACTGTTGATCCAGTGCTCCGACTGCCCGATATTAATATGGATTGGGCGAACACCTGCACAGCATACCGATGCTTGCGAATGTGTGATTGGCAATCTGTGACATTAACATTTGTTCGCAATCATGTTTGATGCTAATGTGTGCACATTAGTGAAGATTAATGGTGCGTGAGTGAGTCGTACAATGATGTGCCCAATGGAATGAGCGGCACTTTTATTATAGCCGCCGGTCTTCGTCCCAACGGATAGACTGGCACATGCCATGGAAATGTAAAATCCCCACCAGTGTTTCATGGAGACCCTTCGAACATTGACTCCAATGCACGTATGTGAATAGCAACTCTGAGTGTTATTGCCACACTGAGTATCACACCTTTTCATAGCCCCAGATATACGGCCCTCACAAAGGCAAATATCCCCCGTATAGCCTTAACAGACTGTGGGAGCAAGTGCTGTTCGCGAGCACTCTGACACACACACACAGGGCACTCAAATATACAAAGATCGCTCTCGCAGAGAGAGGACGACTCGGAGGTGTGAGGAACCGCGGGCGAGGGACAGGGCAGCAGCAACAGCAGCAGCAGCAACGGCAGCAGCAGCAGCATCAGCAGCGGCAGCAGCAACAGCATCAGCAGCAGCAGCAGCAACGGCAGCAACAGCATCAGCATCAGCGGCAGCGGCAGCAGCAGCAGCAAC
>CM025651.2:5285-21974 GCA_014621495.2 Entosphenus tridentatus | reverse complement strand
TTAATAACCAGGCTACAGTCTACATTATAGACTGCCAGTACACTCACTCCGATTAGGAACCAGGCTACAGTCTACATTATAGTTAAAAAAAAAATTACTCACTTTATTACTATTTTTGTATCTCGGTGACTTCACCGAACGAACCAAACTAATAGAACAGTCTCTCTCTCTATGTGTGTGTGTGCGCGCGTGTGTGCAGTGTAGTCGCACACGCCGGCGGTCTGGGCGGTCCTCCTGCCCCCTGTTTGCTTAGTAAGTTTAAACAGATGTGTGGGTGCGGTGGGTGGCGGCGAGGTAGTAGTGGTGGATGTGGTGGCGAGGTAGTGGTGGATGTGGTGGCTTGCCAGGGCCAGAACCTCGCTCCCTCCTGCTGGGCACCCGGCCCACGTCTCTCCCTGCTTGCGGGCTTGGCCACCTTTCCCACAGTCGACCACGCCCCGGTCACACTTCCCAGTCAACACAAAGGTCCACTGCTATCAGAACTGTGCAGATGACTGCGATGACGTTCAGCGCAGCAACACCGGCACCAGATCTCTGCGCGAGTCGCCTCCTGCTGCCGCCGCCGCCGCCCCAAAACAAACGCCCAAATCCTACGACGGGATGTCGAAGGCCCTCTCGTGAGGGCTGCAATTTAAGCCAGTAATCCCAGAATTGGGGGGGTCCATAGTGGCCGTCACATCGAGAGGCTTGCTCCTGCCATGACAACGTGGAATTTCCACCGCTGGCTTGAGGCTGCCTGATGAGATGAGCGATTCCCAGCGCTCGTTTTCGAGCAGAGAGACTTGTGGGCTCGGGTTGATCTTATCCTTGCTTCGTCGACGGCGCCTCTCCACTGCGAGTGCTTGGCCTCGTGTGTTTATTGACTTATTTGCGGGTATTTATTTCTCTCAGCCACTCGCGTTTGTTTGCGTTGCGTTAGAATGATCTGTGTCCACATGCGATGGGATCGCGCCGCGCGTGTGGTCCGGACGTAGCGGAGACGCCGCGTCCCCTCGCAGCCACGCGACCCTGCGACTGGACTCACCCTCGTCGTCGCCGCCGCCGCCGCCGCGGTGACCAACGTGGTGCACGGAGAAGGCGACCCAGAGACGTTTCCATGATCACGACCCAGCGCCGTGTCCGTGATCACGACCCAGCGCCGTGATCGCGACCCAGGGCGGCTCGGGCGGCTCATCATGGCCGTGTCCGAGAGCCGACACTGTGGCGTTGCTGGGTTCAAATCCCCGGAAGCCGACCCTGGTGAGAGTGGGGGAGTGTGGTGACTCATGGCCTTGGGCTACTCACCGCTGGCTACTAAATCAGATCACATTAAATTTGGTCCAAATTCTAGCTCTGAGGAGTGAAAAAACAACCAGTTTGCCACGTGATGAACCCTTTTGTTTGTTGGGCTTGTAAACAAAACATCGGTCAGCGCCAGGTGCACATGAGAGGCTGCTAAAAGGGACTTTTTGGAAGCAACGCGGAGTTGCTGCTGTTGTTGTTGCTGCTGCTGTGAAGTCATCTGTGGGACCCGCTCTGTGAACCTGCCCAGCGGGAGCCTCCGAGCGGATCACCTCTCACCATGGCATGGTGGCGACAAAGACACGGAGACACACACACACACAGAGGGTTCGCTGTCAAGTAACGAACGAGTCGCAGTGGGACGAGTCTCTATATCGGGAGTCAGATGCGAGGAGCGGCTTTGCTTGCGACCCCAGCGCTGCGTGGATTCTGCAAGGTTTACGGCCCCAGGCTTCGTAGGGAAATGTGATGGGGGTTGTTTCGGGAGAAGAAAAAAAACAGTGGGTGATGGATAGATGGCAGTGCCGGATTAAGCTCGTGCGGGGACTGTGGCATATGTTGTAATAAAGGCCCCGCGCTCTGTGCCGGGCCTCAAGAGGGCCGCTTGCTCCTGCAGCCGCAGCGATGCTCGATGGAGACCCTTGTCTGTGTGTGTGTGTGTGCGAGCGTGTTCGCCTGTCCGGGTGAACACAATGCAGAGGTTAAAGGTGAAGGCCACTCGGTGCAGCTGGCGGCCCACGGCTCCGGCGATGAATTCGGTTTTGGCGCAGGGAGAAGCACCAGCACACGCACACACGCACACAGCCTGCTGGGGCAAGCGTTGTTCGTCAGTACCCACCTATTAAGGCCAGAGTGGGCACACGAGAAGGTGGGTGGCGAATACCACGCCCGCCCGCCTTTGTCTCCCTAGTAGTGATGTTTAAACAGCGCACTAGGTAATCAGTATTTGATGATGAGCACGGCCCAGTGCTCGCTGGAGCAGGGAGGCACTATTGACTCTCGACTTTGTGAACTCGAGGTTTGGGTTATTCGAGTCGGTAATTTGTTGCTCGCAATAATATTTGTTTTTAATAAGGGGGCAGCCGGCGTTCTAATTTCACGGGAGGCGTGGGGGCCCGGGGGCTCCGCTGTTCACGGCTGCGTCAGCCCTTTCCATCAAACGCCACCTCCATCAAACGAGGCGCGTCTCTTCAAACGCCGCGGAGCGCACGGCCGGTCAAACGCCGCGCCGTGAGCGGCGTTTCACCGGCCGGGGAAGCCTTTCGTCACCTGCGGCTGGGAGAACCGCGATTGGGGCTTGGGATCGCTTCGCACTGCAGATGCTGTGGGTCTGAACCTCATAGATGTGAGCAGCAGCGACATGACGATCGGTTGGCCTGAAGCGAGTACAGGTGGCCGCACCGTCCGTGATGCCGGACCTCCTGAGGCCGATTTGGCGGTGTCTCCTCGGCTGTGGCCGCGATTCTCCTGAGCGATATTTCGAATATCCCACTCCGTTTGTCTCCGAGTGTTCTCTCCGATAATTCTGGTTTCATCCCCGCGGTACATTTTTGTGTGACTTTGCTCACCTTACCTTTGTTGTGGTCACTTTCTGACCTGCCCCGTACTGTGCATCTGTGAGAAAGAGCTTCATTGCTCATCGGATTCTGATTCTGTAAGACGTCGTGCACTCAATAATGAATCGTCCAATCCTCCCGAGTGACAGCTTTGTAGCGGCTCTGTGGTGGATCGTCTCAAGACAATGCGAAGGCGTCCAGGGTAAATGCAGCAGGGAGACGTGCTATTTTTATCACCTGATCTTTTCGTTTATGTATGGAGTTGTTTAGTTTGAACGCAAGACTTGTGTGTATTTGCGTCAGCATATATGTATGCACACGCGGTGATGTGTTAATTGACCAGACTCAGAATCGGTATTTATACTACAGGAGGAATCCGATGAGCTATAAAGCTCTTTTTCACAGATGTCCAGTCGGGGCACGGGATCAGAACAACAAGCAAAACAAAAACACGTGTGTTTGTCTGTATGTATGTGTGAGTACGTGTGTGCGTGTGTGTATGTACGTGTGTGTGTGTCTGTACGTGTGTGTGTGTCTGTATGTGTGAGGGAGCGGTAGTGTAGCGGTTAGCGCGCTGCGCTATGAACCCAGCGACACGGGTTCGATTTCCGCTCACGGCCAACACCAGCGACGATTATCTGAACCGGTCCCGGGCCTCCCCTAGGTCGACTCAGCCTCAAATGAGTACCTGGTGCGGTGTGTAAACATCGCCACTAGGGAGACAAAGGCGGTCGGGCGTGGTGCTGGCCACCCACCCCCTCGTGTGCCGTTCCGGCCTTCATAGGTGCTCGCTAACAGCACTTGCCCCTACAGTCTGTTAAGGCTATACAGGGGATCTTTGTATGTGTGAGTACGTGTGTATGTGTGTGCGGGGAGCGCTACAAACCTGGCGACCCGAGTTCGCTCCCCGCTCACGGCAAACACCAGTGGCAATTATTTGAGTAAATCCTGGGCCTCCCCTGAGTCGACTCGACCTCAAAGTGTGAGCATCAATGTATAAACATCGCCACTGGGGAGACGAAAGCGGCCGGGCGTGGTGCTGGCCACCCACCGCCTCGTGTGCCGTGCCGGCCTTCGTAGGTGCTGCTGCTCGCTAAGAGCACTTGCCCCAACAGTCTGCTGAGGCTACACGGGGGGTCTTTGTGCGTGGTGATCAGGGTCTCCGGAGGGGAGCTGTTTGACCGCATCGTGGAGAAGGGCTTCTACACGGAGAAGGACGCCAGCGCCTTGATCCGGCAAGTACTGGACGCCGTGCGCTACCTGCACCAGATGGACGTTGTCCACCGTGACCTCAAGGTACCCCCCCCACCCCCCCCCCCCCCCCCCCCCCCTCCCCGGCCCCCCCCCCCCTGCCCCTCCCCCCCCCCCGGGACCGTCGCTGCGTCGCGCCCCGTCGGGTGCCGCTCGCCCCCAGCCCGACCCCGAGCACGTGGTGCCATTTCCACGTTCCCGTGGCTGAAAAGCCATTCCCTCGTAAGACGGCCGCTGTTGACCTCCCACAAAGTGGTACCGATTTAACCGGCCCCCCGAAGGGACGATGGGCTGATTGGACCACGGGCCAGAGTTCACGCCGGCGAGCTTCCGACGGCGGAGACGCGGGCGCTGCACCACGCCGCCTGGCGCGTCCCGGCTGGAGTCCTCGCCCCGGATTGGGGCAATCGTTGACTTTTCATCCAAGGAAGCAAAAGCCACTTGTAAAAGCTACAGGTGCCCACCGAATTCTTTCCACAGAGCTGCAGTCACGCGTTTGGCAACGTGACGCACGCCATCCCCCTGTGAATATTGATGACAAAGGGGGAGAGAGTTCATCTTCTTGGTTCTTTCGGTAAAGTCACGTAGAAAGAACCAAGAAGATGAATCCCTGCAGTCACGAAAGCTTCAAATCGGGGAGAGAGTTTCCGCGTCGCGACGCACGCGGAGTTGAACGCGGCGCTGTTTCGGCAACTCTGCCGCTTTCCTGCGTTTTGTTCCGTCGACGTTTCGCGCGGAGTTTGACTTGCCAGTGCTGCACGGTTGCGCGAGGGGCACACAGGTAAGTGTGTCACCGGGGCTGGGGCCGGCTCGCACCCGTCCCTGGTCCGGCTACGTAGGCTCGATCGACGTGAAGCGACCGAAGCGTTGAAATGTTTGTCACGTTTCACAGCGGTAGAGTGAGGTGGTTTTGCCAGGTGTTTTCAATTATCTCGCTTGAACTTGAATATTTGGAGAAATAAACTTGAGGAATGCAGAGAAATGTTGAGATATTCCACGCTCATCGGACGCAGCTCTCGGTCGCTTTCACGCACCTCCAGAGCGAGAGGGTCGAGCGAGTGTCTCGTGGCGATGAAGCAACGGAACTGTGAGCACTGAGTGTAGTGAGGAGCGAGACGATGGGAGTTCTTGGGTGGAGATTACATCCTTGGGATGGCGACGTTGGTGGTGACCACGATGGTGACAATGATGACGATCATGATGATGATGATGGTGACGATCATGATTGTGAGGATGACGATCATCACGATGATGATGATGATGAGTGCAGTGCACTCCAAGGGGGCCATGTAGAGTCACAACCCAGCTTCATCAAGGCCTCTCACTCCGACTCCCCAAAATCAGGACACCGACTCTTTCCGTCAGCCCTCATAATTGTGAGCTGGAATTATGTGGCCTGCTACCAAAACAAATGAGGTCATTACCGTGCGTGTGTACGCGTGTGCACATATGGGTTGTATAACCCAGCGGTGATCAGTGCTATTAAGCTGTGGTGAAACATTACAAGAAACGCACCGTATATGGCATTGCCCACGGTACGAGCGCACCGCTCCAGCGCTGTTATTTAAATGTGACATGCATCCCCACGTACGTGCAGACGCATGCACACGCACACAAAGACAAAGCTTCCCCGTGTAGCCTTCGGCAGGCTGCCGGGGCAAGTTGCTGCTAGCGCGTAGCACTACCGATGAAGGCCGGCACGGTGCACGAGGCGGTGGTTGGCCAGCACCACACCCGGCCGCCTTTATACACCGCACTAGGTACCCATTTGAGGCTGAGTTGACCTAGGGGAGGCCCAGGACCGATTCAGATATTTGGCCATGAGCGGGGATCGAACTTGTGTCGCCGGGTTCGTAGCGCAGCGCGCTAACTGCTACACTACCGCTCCCCACACACACATATACCCTTACAACCGCAGAGGCAACTCGTACACATTTCTGAGACAGAGATCCCCTTTGCATAGCGTCAATGGCTCGAGCCAGGTGCTGCTAGCTAGGAGCATCTATCAAGGCCGGCGTAGTGCTCGAGGGGATGGAGAGGCAAACACGTGACCCTGCCGAGCGCCCGGGTTTGAACCTGGGCTCAGCCGCCTGTGGTTAAACCGGCCGCCAAAGTGCAGTGAGTTGATGCTCCCAGGCCCGTCACGAGTGACTGCATCTTGTCAGAATGTGTCCTTGCCACTTGCTCACGGCTCTGAGAGCCAAAACTTTGGATTGGTCGCTGCACGCGCACAATCTTGGCAGGGCATCAAGGCCTCATTTGCATTCATCAGAAGCTTAAATGCGGTGGCATAATCTGAGAAAAAGCACAAAAGCGCGAGCACACGAAACATGAAGAAAGCGGGACGAGAGGGAGGGGGAAACGGACATGAAAGACATCACGGGGTCGGAGTGAGGGACATCAGAGACGCAAGGGGAAGCGATGACCTGGACTCAAACCCCGGCGGGGGGGGGGGGGGGGGGGGGGCACCTCCACCAGGGACCAGCGGAGAGGAGCGTCAGGGCCGGCGACACGACGGAGCGGGAACTTGCAGGGCCCCAGGCCGTGGGCTCACGAGCCCATTGTGAAATGCCCTCGGCAGTGGTCCCGTGGCGTCGCCTGCCTCGGCCGTTCTCCGGCCACGGGTCACTTGCGCTGCCCGCTGCCGAGTTTCCTCGCGGAAAGTTCTCCGTCCCCCGACCGATGGCGCCCATAGCACAATCGGAGAATCTGAATTTTGGGACGGCATCAACATGTATATTTTGATATAAACGTAAATATATATTTAAACACGACATACTTAAGCCACTGTAGAAAGTCATCAACGTAACTGTAATCTGATTACACACCGCCAGCGGCTCACAATCCCAAGGTTCAAGTCCCAGTTGGGGATTTGAACCACGTCACGGGAGAGTCAACGGTGGTTGCGTCACTACGTGTAGACTCAGCCCCACCATAGGAATGTGGAATTTCCACCGCTGTCTCTCTGCGGGGCTGCACGCAGGGAGATGAGCACGGTCGAACATATTTTCGAATAAAAAAACACGGGCATGTGGTTTCTTATTCGTGAAATAATTTGTCGAATCGTGAAGGCAATCTTTTATCCTGGACGGGCGCGATGCATCGGATGCTTCACCGCTTGTCAGATTTGTCCGGGCCGGCGCTAGCGGGGTGCTGGACCACACCACCAAACCTCCCTGTGACCCCCCCTCCCACCCACGCTCACTCCGCTTGGTGGAGAAGCGCGGTCACGGCGGCTCCCACACAGCAGCCGGGCCCGGCGTTATGTGAACTGTGCTCTTCGTGGAAGTTGCGAGTCCTCGCGGCCGCGACCGTCGCCGGGCGCGTGCGTCTGTCAATCCGCGTGCGTCTTCCAATCCGCGTGCGTCTGCCAATCCGCGTGCGTCTGCCAATCCGCGTGCGTCTGCCAATCCGCGTGCGTCTTCCAATCCGCGTGCGTCTGCCAATCCGCGTGCGTCTGCCAATCCGCGTGCGTCTCTGCCGTCCGTCCGCAGCCGGAGAACCTGCTGTACGACAGCCCCGATCCCGACTCCAAGATCATGATCAGCGACTTCGGCCTCTCCAAGATCCAGATCGGCGGCGACGTCATGTCGACCGCGTGCGGCACGCCGGGATACGTGGGTAAGCGAGACGCCCCCGGTCGTCCGCCTCCGGCGCGAAATCCGGTCGCGCGGCGCCGTGGCCACGGCGTCCACTCGCTTGGGGGTTGGAGTCCCGCTCGGGGAAACTCGGCTCTGCCCGGCGAGATCGTGACGGCTTGTGCCAGCCAGGCCTGCGCCGCTGAAAGTAACGCGCGTTGCGGAGAATAGTCACGACAGGTGCTTTATGCAGGTGGGCACGCGCCCAGAGCTCAGCATGGTCCAGACCTAGAACTCATCGCTCAGCCGAGTGGTTAGAGATGTAGAGGTTGCAACTTAAATTGTCGAACGGAGATCGACTCCGACCATCAACCTTCCGGGGTTGATAAAATAATCACCCCTTTGTGGTACGTTGGCAGTGCTGGTTTGTGTGGATGAAACCATCCCCGGTCATGGGAATGTGGAATTTCCACTCTTGGCTCAGGGCCGCTTGACTCGGCTACGTTGTTGTTGTTGTTGTTGTGTCTGGGATGGGGCTGTGCACGCGGCGCTGACGCTGGGACCACTCGGGGCTGTGGGAGTCTCCGCGCGCGTGGCTTTGTGTGGTCAAGGACCCAGGCTCGTTGTGAGTGGCGAAGCGAGCGTGGGGGGGGGGGGGAGGAAGTTCAATACATCTAAGTTGGCGATGCGTCCAAGCCATTAATCTCCCCACGGTCGGCGGTGTTTTGTGTCGCTCAATTCAAAGCAAGGCCGCTGTTTAAATTTCATCGCGTTTTTGGAGGCAGGCTCGGTCGGGGTGGCTGCAAAGGTCGGCTACCAAATGTTGAACGCGTTGACGGACGTAGTCTCGGTTATTTTGAGCTCTTGTGCTATTTGAGTGGAATAAATTTAAGGTCGATGTAGTTTCTGAAATGCAGTCCAGCTAATGATGATTGCAACAACAACAACAACATCTTTCACGTGAAACGAGCGTCGGGTTGCGTGCGGCCACGCACCGCCCTCGACGTTAAACAGAGATGCAGACGCTGGAGGATCGGTCGCCGTGGTGACGACCCGCCCTGTACCGAGCGGGACGGAGCGCCCCCTAATGGGGGGCGAGGGAGGCCATCGCAGAGACTCGAGGAGCCTCTCTCCGGCGTGGTCTTGCGGGGGGCTCTGCTTACTGAGGGCTTCCCCCAGGAGATCGCTCCTTGAGCTCGTGACTCGAACCCAGCGGTCACACAGCTGGGATATAACAAGCGGTCGAAACCAAAACGTTGTTCAGCTTTTCGTCTGAATTGACCAGGAGCTGAACCAGCAACCGCATCGGATCATCACCACCAGGCCGATGTGCACATCTCCTGGGAATGGCCCAGGTTTCTGGGCTAGAGAGAGAAGTGGGGTCCAAATTTGCACGGTCATGAATGGGAAATTAAAGACAGCGGTCGTGCAATTGTGGCCATTCGACCCAAGTTATGGATCACATAATAAACCCATAGACACACATAGAGACTAATAGAGATATAGAGAATCATATAAATATATTGAGACTCACAGATATGTAATAAACACAGGCCACGTCATTGCGATTGTGGCTATGCAACCCAAACTCTGGGACGCGTAATAAACCACTGGTCTGCGCTCCTTCATCAGAGGAGCAGGAACAGCAAGACGACACGAACTCTCTCTCTCTCTCTTGAAGCCCTCTCGTCGTGGTCAGCAGCAGACCTCGACATTGGCATCGAGCTCCTGGACACGTCGTCGCTGCTGCTGCTGCTGCCACCGTGCGCAAGGCTAGCAGAGGAGGAGCTGAACCTGTCCCCTCGGGGCCGCAGGGCAAGCGTGCGAGCCGGTCCATCGCCCCCCCCCCACCCAGCCAGCCCCCCACGCTGCGATCACGTGGACTGGCGGCGATGTCTCGAACGCACGTCTCGGCTGCGAGAGAACCCGCGCCATTAGGAATCGTGAGTTGACATTCAGGGTTTTAATGAGCGCAAATCAAGCCCCCAGGAATTATGAAATGAAACGTGAGTGCTCATGCCGTGCGCGTGAGAAAAAAAATAGGCCAACACCACGTGCGGCCACGGCTATGCCGCGGGCTCCTTCGTGAATAGGAGGAGAGGGAGGAAGAGGTGGCCCCGTGTGTTGTGAATAGGGTGAAGGTGTTAGCAGCGTCTCTCAACGGCTGTACGCTCGCGCGAGCGTACTGGCGCGCCAGGGCTGAAGCCTCACAAGCAAGTAGGGAGTGGGTTTCATTCCTGACTCGGGCACCTTTCTGCGTGGAGTTTGCATGCTCTCGTCCCCTGTTCTACATTGGTTTCCTCCGTGTGCTCCGGTTTCCTCCCATAGCTAAACACACACACACGCAATGTAACTGGTATTGGCCAATCATCCCAAATTGACATGCCAATTACTTATTTGTGAATACAGAGCAACAGCAACATCGCCGCCGACTGTGAAACCTTGGCAGGACCCTCCTGGGAGCAGGATTGAGACTCAGCGAGGCTGTGCTGGGTATCATTGTACACAATCATTGTACACAGGTGACGTGACTGGCTGCACTCTGACTTACGGTTGGAGTGTGAATAGGTGAGCTTTGCGCGAGACTGCAGTTCGTGTAGCTGTGACAATTCCACTCCCCGCAGGTGATTCTGAGATTCATGGCCGAGATTCGATTCTTCGTGGTGCCGGCCGTAACGTCTCCCTCCTTCGTTGCCTTATCCCAGTGTGACGCGCGTGACACGTGTGACGACGCATGTAACACGTGTGACGCATCAGGATAACCTGCAGGACTCCTGTGGCGTGAGCCGTGCACGCGCGACGTGAGGTCAGAACCGCCGTGAGCGGTGCGACACCACACGTCGCCGCGAGCGGTGCGACGCGTGTTTGTGTTTGTGAAAACCCCGGCTCTGGGAGCCGCCACTCCGACCGTGGCCGTGGATTCCATCGGAGCCGTGGCCCCCGTCGTTAAAGCCCCGGCAAATAAGCGCTTGAGACGTTGTTCTTGGCGAAGTTCTGGCACGTGGCGACCATCTGAGAATGAGGAACAGGTTTGCGAAAAAGAAATAACGCAAAAAGCGGCCCAATAAAAATATTTTTACGGCACGGAGAGAGGAAAGGAAAAGCTCCGCATCTCGGACGAGGGCAGTTACTCTGCAGAGGGGATGGAGGTGACCGCGGGAGGTGGTTTTTACGGCCGCCTCGGATTGCGGAGGATGGGAAGGGCTGGGTGGGGGTGCACGCTGTCGACGCGGTGCTCATTGTTAGCAGAGGCTGCTGAGTAGGTGGGGGGGGTGCCGTCGGTGCGGGTGATGTCTGCCTCACTGGAGCGCTGCGATTCTGCGGAATCGGTGCAATTCCGAAGGTGTCCGTGAGGGTGACGATCGGCTCGTGAAGACATCAAATACTCAGTCCGGTGAGCATCGCTCACGCGTCACTTCCATGACCGCTGCTGAACAAGGGGTCCCCCCCCCAGGAGGTCGCTCCTCGGGCTCGTGACTCGGCCCCAGCGCTCACACAGCTGGGAGAGAATAAGCGGTCAAAACCAAACGTTGTTCAGCCTTTCCGTCTGGATTTGCTCACTAGGAGCTGAGCCATCAACCGCAGCGGATCATCGCCCACCAGGCCGATGAGCACATCTCCTGGGAATGGCCCCGGTCCGGGCCTCAAGCCCAAATCTCCCTCTCCACGGTCCAGCAAGCCCCCCACGCGCTGCACCCCCTCCGGCCCACCCCACCTTCCCCAGGCAAACTTTAAAAAAAATGTAGGTTATTTTAAACAATGTTTAACGGAGCCAATGGCCTATTTTTGTTATTGTTTCCACCGCGTGTTTTTAACACAAACACGGCCGGCAAGCTGAGCTCGGCGAGTGACGTCTTGCTTCTGTGCTGACCCCGTGACCTTGCAACGGGTTCTGGGGTCATCCCAGCTCTTGACCCCCTGCAGCATGGGTCAAGAATCAACCCGTGGGACCGGTTTGGCCTGGCACGGCTATCGTGGGCTCCTGGGTATGTCGGCCTAGCCCCGTACCAGCCCCGGGCTGGGCTGGGTCTCACCGGCCATGCAAATCGAGCTACATACTGCTTTTAGGGATTAAGAATCGTTTTAACAAAAGGTGCATTCGATAAGCAACTGGTAAGTTGCGACTGATGGCAACAGGGTGCCTGAGCAGTACAAAGGAGTCAAAGCAAGTTGTACACTGGACGAGCGAGTCCACTGGACAACCAGCAGTTGACTTCCCTCAAAGTGGTACTCGGTTTGATGACCCTGGAAAGGATGATGGGCAGAGTTGATTCACGACTGGGAATTGAACTTGGCTCCTCGTGGTTGTGAGCTGCGTACTCTGTGTGTATGTGTCAATGTCATCACAGTCACATCTGTTGCACGAGTAAAGTAACGTCACGTCATGTCCACCGGTATCAGACCGCATCTGTGCCTCATTTATCAAATTCACAATCGCGAACGGAGTTGATTTTTCAATTTGAATCGCCGATTTGTGCACACATGTGCAACTGTTTTGGTAAATGAACCTCGGAAAACCACAGCAATGTTTCTCCCACTCTCCTTCTTGATATACACATATTGATCGATCGCATGCCTTTGCTTGTGCGTTTGTGCGAATTAAAATTGATCGATGATTCGAACGACGCCCGCCAGTCCGAGGCCAAGCGGGGAGCGGTGTTCGTGCCAAGGTGTTGCGTGAAGCGCTGTTGGTATCAGCCGTCTTCTGTTTAACGTTGGCGACAACAGCGGGGAAATCAAGTTTCCCGTGGCCCTCAAACTCGGCACAACTTCGTTGAAACCCGGCCTGACGAGCGGTCTCGGGCCGCGTGGGGGTCCCGCGGTCGTCACGGCAACGAGTAAATCAACACGGCCGATTTTGTTATGCCTATGATAGCATGGATTTGTTTCACGAGACAATTGTACTAATCTGTATTTATGAAGGAAATCGACTCGCCCAAGTTAATTTTCCCATTTATTTTTCAACGTGAACCCGAATGACTTCTAAACTTGCGTGGTTGTTTCGATTCACAAGCTCGCCGGGCCAGGCTGCCTAGGCGAGAGTGGAGGCAGGGCCTACCTAGACGATGTTTAGAGTCATTTCATTCGTCCCATTAATTGCAGTTGGCGTAGTCTGTCAATTCCCTACACGAGCTGTGGTAGCAACTGAACCTTGCTCCATCGCTGTTAGATCATTGTTATTTTTTAAAATTTATTTTGGCCTCCATTTTAATTCCTATTTCTATATATTTTAAAGAGGAGCAGTGAAACGCCTCGTGGTAAAAAAAATTGCGCGTAAAATTTTACGTACATTTCCTGGACCAGAGTTTTCCAGCAGTATTTCCTTGAGGCAGACAGCTCTGGATCTTGAGGTTTCTGTGGTTGGGTACGGAACCGTCCCCATGGTGTTCGTACGCTGCTCTCACATACCACCCCGGACAGCCCAGTAGCGGCATGCTGCCGATGAGACCCAGACAAGTCGGAAGCAGTCGAGGATTTTCTGCTCAAACCAAAAGCTGTCGCTGGCTTTTGCCAGGCGGCTCCGAGGCTGTGCACCGAAATGTTTGCATTTCATTGTTTGTGGTCAAAAACACTATTGTTGGTTTTTTTAAATACATTTCCAGTAGCAAAAAATGTAATGATAATGAAAAAAATAAATGCGCTGTGCACACCGAAGCAACCTCCGTGGAGTCAGCGTTGAACATGGACCAGGTGACCGCCACATGGCAAAGCAGTATTTACAAAGCGAGAAGCGGCGCCCCATCGCTGGGGAGCTATTGCGCCGGGGGGCCGTTTGCCAACGCTGCGCGGGGCCCCGGCGGACCGGCGGGATGGGTGGGGGGGTTGCGTAAAAGTGTTCCCGCAGCTCGGGACTCGACTTCGGTGGCGCGGTCGGTCGACGGGGAAACGTCCCGCATATCATTTATTACTTGCAAGATATATTACTTTTCGGAATATTTCCACGTGGCCAGATATATGTGTGTGTGTGTTCCTCGCAAGGGAAAATGGGGCCCACACATGGCCTTTACGAGTACGGGGAGCCACGCATTCGTAGCCGCGAGCGGCGAGTGTTCCAAAAAAGCACTCCGGGCGTGGATACATAATGGCTTGCGCTGCGCCGCCACTAATGCGCTTGACAGCCCAGTCGGAGCATTCTCTCCATGCCTGTGTGGATTTTGCTGCGAAGTGGAAACATATGGGGGGGCCTCGGTTTTTGTTCCCTCCCATCCTGGCACAGCAGCCCCAGGTTGTCTCCCGGTCGACGCGAGATGACGCCACGTGTGCGCCGTCCACAGAGGCCTGCCACCTCTTGCCTGCCACAGTGACTTTGGGCTTTCTTGGCGTTGACCTCCGGCTTGCCGCCGTCCACTTGGAGAAAAGCCAGCGTGGGTTTTGTTTCTTTTCGGGGAGAGAGAGAGTTCACGGTTAAAGCCGCGGTTTAGCCGCTGTAAATTTTCTGTTGAAAGGTTTTGGCACAAGAATGTTTTTTCGGCATTAAGCCCAGCATTTCCAAGGGTCGCGCTCTGATTTATAAAACACATTAAATTGTATTATCGTGTTCAGCTCAGGACTTTTTCTAGGTTGACTTTGGCCTAACTTTTATGAATAATACTGACGACACAGTCGCAGTGCTTGTCCCCCGTTTAAAACGAGCACGGGGCAACGGTTCTGTCCAGTGGGCAGTGAAATATCAGTGCTGGTAATTCCACATTACTATGGTGGGTGCCGGCCTTTATACATTTGTTTTCCCCACTTAATTCAGTGAATACCAGCTGTGAGGGATTAAATGTTAGATTTGGTTTGCCATACATTAAAGAGGTACATGCCACCTATTGCCATAAAAATTCAAATTTTTTCACCCGGGGAAAACCTCGCAAGCGTCCACTTCAGGTGCGTCCTGTGCCGGGTAGTTTGGCCAACCCCATGATTGAGGGAGGGTTCGTCGCGTGGCAGGAAACCGGAGAACCCGGAAAAAAGCCGCGTGAGCGAGTGCGACGCTCAACGCCCCCACACTGCCACATCCTCGCCGTCTCGCCGCCCCTTGCCGACAACACGTGGCAAGCCCCGGTGGTCACCCGTTCAACCAGGCTCCAAGCCAGATGAGCCTCTATAGAGCCGATGAGATGGGATGCATTGAGGATGATTTGGTTAAACTTGTACCAGCAATCGCATAAGCTGCAGTGGTTGGCTGTTAGGAACAGGTCCTCTGAGCCAAGTGAGCAAATCGAGCCTGAGCCTGAAGTTTTTAACCTTGGCTATTGAACAGACACTATTAAATTCATGGCACATGGGGAGCTATTTAACTTCTCGTGAGTGATCGGGTGCTTGATCCTTAGCCCACAAAGGTGCCGGCTCAGCTGCCTTGACACGGAAGACAGTCCCCTGCCTCCGAGACTCACGGCCACCTTTGCAAATCCGCGTTGGGTAATCATTTCCGTTCGGCGTCGTATTCCGTTCTGCTTTTCGAATAACGGTGGCGTCGTGACGAAGCCTTGCACTCCTTTCCCAGCCGCGGCAGCTGCGCGCTCGCTTATCTCCCTCCCGTGGGACCTTTGCCGCACGCGATGGAGGGCCGTGAAGTTCGCGAGACTCTCCGCCGGGGACGCGCCAGTCCCGAACGGCACGGCACCTCGGTTCGACTCCCCCCATCCACGTTGCGCCCGCCGCCTGCGAACGCACGCGGCAGGATCAGCAGACCGTGGCCTGGCACTGAGAGAGTGGCGCTATTTCACGGCGTAGATGTTCGGTTTCGCCTCATGTTGCTGTCGGTGTTACCACGCTTCCTAGCTATGCTTTGGCACGAAAGTCTGTATAGGTGTCTCAAATCGCCTAGTGGGGAAGGCTGCGAGTTGAAATCCTCGCAAAGCGTCATCTCCGTGAAGGATGGTAATCCGTGGTTGTCAATCATTCTTCACGGAGCGAGAAGGGGGCGTCCTCTAGCGACGGGTGAGAGGGGCTGTCGAAGCAACTCTGGCAGTAGTTCTGTAGCGTCTTCTTCATGCGCCGTGACCCGGCGTTCAGCTCTGCCGCCCACAGTGTTATTGTAAAGGGCTCCTCACCATGATGCTCACCATCATCCCGTGCCGTGACACTGATATCACAACTGGGACCACATTTGTGGCTAAAATATCGACGTCCATGTGGCCAGTAGCCTGGACCCAAACATTCACACTGCTACGCGGCCTCGTTCGGCCACGTGCAGGATGGAAGGGTACGAAATTCTGGTACTTGTCAGTCCTCCCGATCTGGGCCACACCACTACGAGCACACCACGTGCTAGCGGTGCTGGTAGGGGTACTGGTTGGTGGTGCTGGTCGGGGTGATGGTGCTGAGGGAGGGCGGTTGCTGATGATGGCCTAATTGGGGTGGTTTGAGTCGTTAGTATTTGACGAATTGTTTTTAATGTGCAATAGGAATTGGTATGCGGATTGTCTCAGTGAAGAGAATTGCGTTTTCCCAATGCGTGAAAACCCCATTCAGG
Organism: Entosphenus tridentatus; assembly: GCA_014621495.2. Taxonomy (NCBI): domain Eukaryota; kingdom Metazoa; phylum Chordata; class Hyperoartia; order Petromyzontiformes; family Petromyzontidae; genus Entosphenus; species Entosphenus tridentatus. The sequence continues at coordinate 5,847 of CM025651.2, read as the reverse complement.
GGGCCTAACACTCAGCCCAATGTGATTGATTAAACCTGTTGTAAAGAATAATACCCCGCGAATGCGAATAAGGCTTTTGAAACACGGAAGCCTCGCGTGGGTAATTGTTTCCTGAAATTCCTGCATGTGTGAATGGGGCAGTGTGGAATGCTAATCACTGTTTTTAACATTTTTGTGATGCCACGTGTTCAGAGACACGCGTGAGTCATCAAACCACAACCACTCGGCGTTTGCCACACGCCTCGCGCATGAGACACGCGTGCCCAGACCAGGAATTAACTCTCCATCTGCATGCGTTTGTCTGGAAATTCATCAACTTCACTCCACTGAGTCCCCCATCCTTGCTGAGGTCTCTTTCTAACGGAAACTTGACTGTTTCATCTCAATCACCCCACTGCACAATGCAAAAATACCCTCTCACTCACCCACTCGCCCACGCATGCACTCACTCACCCATGCATGCACTCACCCACCTACTCACCCATGCATGCACTCACTCACCCACTCGCCCACGTATGCACTCACCCACCGACTCACCCATGCATGCACTCACTCACCCACT
>CM025650.2:14751758-14785768 GCA_014621495.2 Entosphenus tridentatus | reverse complement strand
CTAACCCTAACCCGTAATGCCTAACCCTAACCCTTAACCCTAACTACGCAAATACGAACCCATAACCCTTAACAATAAACCTAAACCCTAACACTAACCCTAAACCCTAACCCTAACCCCCTAACCCTTAACCCCTACCCCTAACCCTAAACCCTAAACCCTAATCCCCAACCCTAACCCCTAAACGCTAACCCTTAACACTAACCAACCATAACCACTAACACCTAACACCTAACACTAACCCAAACCACTAACCCTCACCCCTAACCCTGAACCCTACCCTAACCCTAACCCCTAACCTTAAACCCTAAACCCTTACCCTAAACCCAAACCCGAACCCTAACCCTAACCCCTAACCATAACCCCTAACCCAACCCCTAATCCCTAACCCTAAACTCTAATCCTAACCTTAAACTGTAACCCTAACCACTAAACCATAACTGTAAACCCTAACCCCTAACCTTAATCCTAACCCCTACCCTTTAACCCTAAACCTTAATCCTTTACCCTAAACCTTAACCCTCAACCCTTAATCCTAACCCCTAACCGTAAACTCTAAACCATAACCCCTATTCTTAAACCATAATCCTTAATCCCTCACCCACCCGTAAATCCTAACCCTAAAAACCTACTTATTTCCAATCTGTTAGAAACTTTTTTTATTTAACGCTGTGGGCACACACGAAATTGATTTTGCCAAGATGAAGGGACTCTGCAAACCCACTGGCTATCAACAAAGATTCGTTCGTGAAGCCATCCAGATATATAAACACAGACACAATTTCAACTGAGAAGATGGGTACAAACTGAGCAATCATTGGAAGAACGTTATCAACCAGTTTAAGTCATAACTGGCTGTGATGTTCCGATCCTACCTAGCAGTCATTTTCGACTCTCTGAGTTACATTCACTAACACAGCCACCGCTAACTGTGTTAGTAAATGGCGGCTTGCCATTCTTTTCTACCTCCATGTGGCCACTGCGCTGTCCGAGCTCTCGCCAAGCTTCAAATTTCTTACATTGACATGCTAATCTCTCACAATACAATGGCCACCCCCCACAGTTCCGTAGTACCTCCCCCACATTGGCATTAGCTGCCCCGCCCATCTCTAAACCATTTGTAAACAGCTATTTGATTGGTTTAGACCTACTGAAGGTGACCTCTCCTACATTAACATTAGCTGCCCTGCCCATCTCTAAGCCTTTATAAACAGCCCGCCTCGACAGATTTCCCCCTCTTTTTTCACCTGAAGATGATTGCTTGTGTTGCGATCTAAACGTCACCATATTGTTATTATTATGATAAAAAAATTATATCTATGTCGCTTTACCGAAAGTCCCAAAGAATATGAATTCCTGGAGTCACGAAAGCTTTAAGTCAAGATTTAACCGCCTCTACAGGGAGCGTTTCCACACAACTATTAGATCTTTTAACAGACTTCGAGACAAGAAGGTTCATCTGATCGAGTCGCTCACTTTTCTGAAGAGATGCCACGACACCAAGGTCATACCGATCGCCTTCACACTCACATCTGTTGCTGTCACTTCTCCTAATGCTAAACGGATCTTGTCCAGGGCCAGCCTAGCCCTGATCTCAGAGAGAATGAGGCTGCTCCGATTTGAACTAGACAATTTAGACAAGACCCTCTTGCAATCACACTTAACATTGACAGAAAAAATGTCGACATCTGATTGGGACTATGTAGATAACATGACAGCCTCTTCAGCCGCCTCGATGTCAGCTGAATGCAAAAATAACCTGATTTACAAGTTCAACTTCCTCTCCAAGAAGAAGCCAGATCCAGACACTAAAAAGTTAGATGGTGACAATATTGTTATCAATCAGAGCTACAGCCCAATTTCCGACAGCCTAAAATCGGTTCTAGCTAAAGGGTTGAATTTCGCAGTCACCCCTAAACACATCCCAGTTGATGATATAATTTCCCAGGTCGACGTAGCCCTTAAGGGTTTGGGGCACATTTCTGCAGACGCAGCAAGATCGGAAATCGTGACTCGTGAAAGTATACCACCGGCCCATTATATGGTTGTATCAACAATATAATTCATCATGGGCACTCTCAGCCTTCAGTGGCCCCTCTGAGTCTGCGGATCTGGGTTGGAGGTGCTGTTTTGGGGGCATCCCCTCTTCGCCTGTGAGAGGGAGTTCAGGACGCACAGCCATCGATTCGAATTTGGCGTACGTCTCATGCAGATACTCTTCCTCTGCTCACACACGTACAGGCATAATGCAGACATCTGGAGTTTGTGGCCACGTATGTATTTATGTGTTAACATGTGTAGTGAGTCCAACTGAGTCGCAAACGTTATCTTGGGAGCAACACTATTTATTCACATAACAGTATGCAACACAAGACAACCTATGCTCAGGTCTCGAATGCCCATCTCACCACGCTACGGCAGAACTAGACACGGTTCGCTATCCCGGTCCGGACCACAAGCTGGGTCCCGGACCGCGTGGCTAGAGGCTTCTTCTCCCCGACGTGGATCTTCCAACACCAACACACGAAGAACCCCGAGCTCCTCACGGAGCTCTCGTTATGTGCTCCCAGGCCGAGGCTGGCTCCGCCCTCAGCCCCGCTCACCTTCCAGGCTTCTCGAGCTCCTTCTCGAATGTTCCCGAGAGCCCCTCGGGACCACGTGACTGCCCCTCGGCCCCCGTCCACCTGTGGGCCCGCCTCCAGTATCGTCCGGTCACGTGACAACAGGTCAGCCAGAGCGTCACGCCCCAGAGTGACCCTGGCTGGCTGACGCTCCCTCTCGCTCCCTCACCGGGAGCCGGCACCTCACGCTGCTCGTGGTACCTCCGCGCTTACCAGCGCTCGCCCAACCACCGCTAGAGTTGGTACTGCAGCCCGCAACCCGGGCTGCCCGTAATCACACCGTTACCGGCCGTGACTTCGCAAGCCCGGCACTAAACAGTGACAAGTACAGTCACTGCACATGCTTGAAATTTTTGTGGAATAATAATATATTGGAGAATCTTGGTTAGATCCTACAGATTGTATTCAATTATAGACCACGTGATACTATGTCTCAGCGAACACAGGTGAGGCTTGTATAGCTTAACTTATTTTAGAAAGTTTAATAAACCACAATTAGAGTCTGAGACCAGGGTAAAATGGCAGTTGTCATTAAAGATGTGCACCACTAGATGTGCATTCTTAAATATGTAATTGTTATTACGATGAGTAAATGAATATCGAATCTGTGCTCTTCAGTTTTTTGGGGGAAAGTAAGCTCAAAACTCAATATATCACAATGCGAGATAACTTAAACCAAATAAAGAGCCACTCAATGATCACACTGGTACACCCTCGAGCATGACGTTGCGACTTCCTTCTCCACCCGCCCCCTTCCCCCTCCCGCATCTTCCCGTACCTTGGAAGCGCTGGCCATACATCCTCCGACATCGGCGCTTGACCGCACCGCAGCATAGCAGTGCGGCGAGTGGTGCGCTGATGACGCCGGCCACACACGCCACCACAGCGTTAATGAAGCGCTGCGTGCTTGCGGCATGTGCCGCCTCATCGGTGGAGAACACCACGCACTGCTCACGTCGCGGCATGTGCTGCCACCTTCTACCAATGCCACTCCGTGTTACCACACAAGCCACGTACGGGGCATACGGCTCCAGGCCTGGCACTGTGGCACGTGTGTGGTCAGGCGGCACGCGCAAGCGACGCATCTGTTGCTCGCCCAGGCGTGCGTACAAGATGCTGAACCCTGCAGACCCAGGAGCTCCCATCCGTCCTCGCCTTCCAGTTCCCCTCCCAGTTCCCCTTTCTTTGACAGTGCTGCCTCCCTCTTCATTTTCCGTTCTTCCTTCTCGCTCGCCGTCTGGATCTCGAGCTCTAATCTCCTCTGTAGGCCCAATGATGCCGACAGCTCCGTGTGATCTTCTCATGTCCCCGTTCACGGGCCCCACGCGCCACGCCAGGACGACACTGTGATCTGTGTCCCCAAGCACGCGCACCGAATGTACCAGGATTCCTGGGCTTGAGGAGTCCTGTAAAGGTCGAGTTGAGGTCTGTATGCGTGGACATCATTCATGTGTAGTTTTGCATTTACAAATACAACGCTAGTTACTACATTCTCTTCAAATATTATTTTCCATTTAAAAATCACTTGACATTAAATCGCCACATTCGCAGTGGTGGCTTGTGGTCGCGGCTTTCAACCAGGCTGGTTGATATCCAGGGTTCAAATCAATGCAGCTGTAAACTGGGTTCTCTTGTGAAGCAAGTTGGTCGTCCGAGATTTGTCACAAATTACTGGACGAAAAACATTTCCATTATAGTTTTTTTAAGTTCTGTACAGCACCTCCGGGTGAGATATGCTAATTAAAATTATTATATATGCATTGTATCATCAATTATATAAGAACTCTGAAATTGGAGTCACGTCATGACTCACAACAGTTCCAAAATAAAACAATACCACAGCCCCAAAATATCAATAACGAACCCACTGCAAACGCTGATCTGATTCTATGTTCATTTTGTGTAGAGTATGGTTTTACACATGTCATTAATCTGACATAGTAATTAATGTGAACTTAGAACTGGACTACATGAAACATTATCCCATTATATACATTAAGTAGCCTGTGGAGATTAGGCTGAAACAGGTCACCTGTTTCGTCGTGATATTTTTATTATTTTTCTATCTACGTGGCTTTACCGAAAGACCCAAAGAATAGTTGACCTGTTAAAATGTATAACCTAATTGTAATGATGGGTGGCTAGATCTAAACATTGGACACCAAGCACGCTAATTTTATATTGTGATAAGGGAATTAGACACTCAGCAAGTGTAAGGGAAGCCAGGAATATGAGGGCGTCAGGGTCGGGATCGAATCCACAACTCCCTGTATACCAGGCAAGGTAGTTAACATATTCCGGCTTTGGTTAATCAATGTTTGGTTAATCAAGAATCTGTATTCAATGTATATGGGGACAGGCTGAATTACATCCTCACCTGTATTTGGCCATCAAAGCCCTTTGCCCCAGCATCTCCCATTGCTGGGGATCTTGCCCCAGGTTGATCGCGCCGTGTACGATTATATTGCCTTGGCTGAATTCCATTCTCTTTCTTCCCAGAGTTCTTTGTCAGGAATCCAAGGGGTAGCTGATTCGTGATGGAACGTGTTGTTGTTGTATCACGCACCATCGTGTCTGTGGGGGAGCAAACGCTGTGATTTGAAGCTTGACTACCACTGCGAGGTGAGCTGCCACGGGCAGCAGCCTCTGAAAGATATTAGAAGAAATTAGTTTTTAATAATTTCTTTATAACTGCTGTTTGTGTTTAGTTTGTTATCCTTCCCCGCAGCTCCGAGTAGCATGATTGGCTACACACGGTGCGAAAGTCCAACATACATACATAGGTGTTGATTTTATTGCCGGTGTATGCCATGTTATTGGCACTGACAATGTTGTTTCTGAAGGAATTATTGTTTAGGTTTACTTTTCTCATTCCACGACAATGGCCGTGGCCGTTGCTATTGCTTGTTGTGTTTGAAGTGTTATTTGGCAGTCCCTCGCTTAGTCACAGCGATGTTGTTTTCAACTATATCATCTAATCCGATGCTATTCGACCTGGACATCGAATCACTTTCACGTCTCACATATTCACCATGATTGAAAGCCGTGGAAGCCTTCTCAGCACTCGACTCTTTGATTTGTCTCTTGTAGAAAAAAATCTATCGCTCACATTCTTCTCTTTGCACTCCAAACGTTCAATTATTCTGCCTAAGACATTGCTTAGTCTCTCGGCTCCAATGACTTTGTCTGCATAGTATAACATGGCTCCGTTTTCTTCGCAGAAGTCTTTTCTGAAATTATATGCATGGCTGCGAGTGTGTTCATTTTGCTTCACGTGATTTGTAAATCTGTTCTCGTTGACAACTCGTGTCACTGAAGTAACTTCCATGTGCCTCTACTGATCAATATGCTCACAGACTGAACCCCTGCAAGGTGGTTGAAAGCGTAACCGGGCCTAAGGCTGCATGGCAGGCAAATCATATAAGGAATGTGGAGCTACATGTTCAATTTCTTAAGTTGTCCCGGGGAAATTAAAACATTGGGCGATTTGTATGCATCTTCTTTCATATATAATACAATTCTAATGTTAAAAATAGAAACTCTTAAGGCGCTATAAATGTTATTTTAAAATATGATATTTTAAATGCTGTATTACATTTTTATATAATTACATAGAATAATCCAAATAGTTCAGAGAATGGGTGAAATCATATTTAAAACATGTTATGTTAGTGTTGTAAAGTTGCTATGTTAAACTGAAAATACTAGAGACCTTTCAGAGAAGCAAGCTTCTCTCTGGCTTCTATCTGGCTCGCTCAAAATGTCAACCAAATACAGTAATACCCCAGTTTACGTCGGGGATCCGTTCCTGAAAGGAGCAATGACAATTATCGAAACGACGTCAATCAAAGCGATGTTGGCACAGGAGCTAAACAAAGACAGCGGAGGGTATGGTGAAGCTGTGTTAATGTTCAAATCTTACATTAAATTACAAAAAATACTGCTCCTCAACACTAGTGCACAGCAGTAAACTTTATCACAAATTATACAGAGTACAATACCATTCTAAAAATCACCAAAATATTGTACGTAAATTATATACATTGTAGTCTACACTATATTTCATTATGCACGACGCAAAGTAGTTCCTGTACAGGTAGGTGGAGTTTAAGGCCGGGGTGACGGATACGAGAATGGACGGATGCTATTAGCAATGCAATTATGGGTTGAGGCAACATAAATCAGGGTAGTGGATTAAGAAAGTGACGACGTATTTGCGAAACGACATAAAATGGGGAGACATAAACCGGAGTAGTAATGTAGTAGGGTTTTTATTTATTTTGGTTGTGCAAATCAGTTGAATGTGTATTGAAACAACCAAGCCGTTTACAAGGCCTGCCATCCATTGGTGCCCATCATGTCTGCGACTGACCTTTCACACTCCAACACAGCGGCCATTTATAAAGTCTGCGAGTATCAAGCAATTCAAAGTCACTAAAATTTAATTGGATTCAATTATTAATATATATTTTTTCTGAAATGATAATCCATTTCGAAAATGATTATTTAAATATCGATCATTGATTAACAACTAGAGTTGTGTTTCAAAATTGTATTGTGTGGCAGAGTTGTGGGCATTACAAATATTAAAATTGTATATCTGAGTTGGTGAAATACAAATTAGCCAGTTCTAAACACGTGTCTGCAAGAGAGACAAAGGTGTGACAACCTCATGGATTATGTTGTGACAACATGTGAGTGCACCTGTCCATGCCTCTTGCCCAGGAAGGGTCGCTGGAACAAAGTAGAATGGTAGCCTCCTCCTGGAAGCAGTCAGGACCACAAAGGAAGTGAAACAATTATTACAAGCTCTGTGTTCTGAATCTTGCTCTGTGAGGTTTCCTTTGTACACTTTTGAATCTTGCTTCACCTTATTTCAAATGGCCGACTGGGTATTTATTATTTAGCAAACCCTCCACCAAGCTACTTATGCCATGGCTTTACGGCCACTCGGAGCAAGTTGGCTCGGTTGTTGAATGGCCTGGCCCCCAGAGGCCTGCATTATGGCAGCCATACCTGGCCATCCAATGCCATGGGCATATGTGGTGCCACGGCCTTGGAGCAACTCTGCAAGCGCCACGACTCCCCCCTGCCCCCCACCTTGAGCACACACATGCAGCGCACACACGTAGTGTCCTGGTAGGGGTTCGCCTGGTGCAACGGGTTTTCATCCGATGGGTCCCTAGGAGGAAAGTCTGGTGTCATGAGATTGGCCGCCCCTCGCAGGACAGATGACATTGCGGTGCCCCTGAGTTGGCTTAAGATTCTATGGGCCCAAAAAGAAAAGGTTCACTGGAGCCGCAGTTAGTTATTCACGACATTGGGAGGGACTGAGGGTGGAATATTAAGCAAGAAGAGCAGACCATGAGGTCACGAGAATCACAGCGCCTCTGTCCCCCCCTCCCAACCCCCATACTGAATACACACTCGCAGGGTGTGTGTTCGCCAGCCGGGCACCCTTCCAGACAATGAGCAACAAGGGACAATGGGTGGTCGGCGCCGCCACCGCGGCACTCCAAGGAGGACACGGTAACAGGGGGCGGTAACCACAGGTAGGCGCACGATTGGCCGCGCGGTACGACGTCACCCCGGCTTTTGAAGTTAAGGGAATAAAAAGAGTAACCTGGGACCATTTTCGGTCTCTTCTCCTTCCCACTCTCTGCCTTCTCGAGCCGCTCGCAGCATCCGTGTGATGCCAGCGAGTGCAGCTTCGAGGTACGTGGTTGGCTAGGCTCTTCTCTGCTGGATTGGATTTGGGTCAAAGCCAATTTTGAGGGCTGGTCCGAGATGCGGGGGGGAGGGGGCAGTGGCGTAGCTAGGATATTTTGCGCCCGGGGACGAACTATAAAATTGGCGCCCCCCCCCCCCCCCGTTTAATCACATACCAAAATGTAATTACATGACATGTAGACTGTGTGTGGCGGGATATATAAACATTTAGGTTGAGGTGTAGATTTGTGCAGTAGTTTCAGGCTGCCGCGCCCGCCGCAATAAGTTATAATGTAACGTTGTAAGCCTCATTTTGGCGCCCCTTTACCTTGGCGCCCGGGGACATATGTACCCCCCTGCCCCCTAGCTACGCCTCTGGGGGGGGGGGGGTGTAAATATTGTCAACATGGATATCTGCCAGTGCAGAGTGCTGCCCACTAATGCTAATGTAGTGACTGGGAATGTCACTGTGTGGTGCCGGGCTTGCGAGGCCACGACGGGATGTATACTGTTGTGTGTACACCTCGGACACGGGGTGTAGTACCAGCCCTAGTGGGGGCCTGGGGGATCGCTGGTCATGCGCGGTGGCACCACGCACAGCGTGCGGTGCGGGCTCCCGTTGCGACAGCGAGAGAGTGTCAGCCAGCTAGGGTTACGTTGGGGGTATGATATTCTGGCTGACCTGCTGACATGTGACCGAATGATACTGGAGGGGGGCCACCGGTGGAGGGGGCCAATGGGTGGTCACATGGTCTGAGAAGAACTTTCGAGAGCCTTTGGGCAAGGGCGAGAGAGATCGAGAAGGTGGGCGGGGCGAGAGGCGGAGCCAGCCCCAGCCCGGCCCCATATAAGGCGGGGGGGCCTCGGGAGGGGCTCGGGGTTCAAACTGTTGGAGAGGCAGCAGATCCACGTCAAGCTTGAAGAGGCCTCCAGCCACGCGGTCCGGGACCCAGCTTGTGGTCCGGACCGGGATAGCGGAACCGTGTGTAGTTCTGCCGTAGCGTGGTTAGTTGGGTGGTCACCAGCCGAGAGTGTGTTGTGTTAATAGCCTGGAGTATGTTGTGCTAAGAGTTAATAAAACGTGTTGCTCCCAAGACAACGTCTGCGACTCAGTTGGACTCACTACTCTAATGTTAAGAAGTGTTTAATAAGACCGATGAAAGTGTCCATCTTTCCTTTAACCTAGGTGGGTAGCAGCAGCAAGGGCACCTCATCGAACCTCTAGACCACAAATATCGAGTTACTCTATGTGTGTTCAAGCGCCTCATTGGAGCATTTGACAGATTCTGGATTTTAGATCAATTTCAAGCAATGCTACTACAATTCACATAACCTAATATGAAGATAGACCACAAATACATAGCAAAGAACACCTTTGCTAAATTACGAATTAAAACATGCTCAATTGGTCAAATTCACACATCAAATACCACAATGAAATTGCTAAATGTAGAGTAACAACGTTTTTCCGACGAAATAGGGAACCTAGGTTATGAGCCGAATGTTAATAATTATGCTGCCAGAGAGCCGCGGAATTAGGATAATGTTGATTAAGATGAACAGTTTGACTGTGGTTTGAGCTATATAATGACCCCATGAACCAAGACTACGATCAATCATATTTGCAAAAGTTAATCATACATATTTGCACAGCGTGATGTATCAGAGGGGCATGGACTAATTCTGCCTTTTGTCATTTAGAACAGCCCTACAATTAATTAAAAAATAAAACAATTACTTATTTAATATCCTCAACGCTGAAAATAGCAGTACGACATGCATGGCATTTTCAAATGTAGAGTGTAGAAAAGTATTTACTACACATTTATACTGTTGTGTTAATTCAAACGATCATTTTAAAAGAGTAATGTTAGACATCCACTGTAAGCGCAATTCACGCCTTCCTAATTCAATGACGACAGTAACAGCGATAAATCAATGCCAAGTGGCCACCTGGCACCGCCGCTTGGGGGGGCAGTCGAAGCCTCCATCCTCTGGTCCTCGGAAAGGGCAGCGGATGGCGACAGCAGCAGCAGTGAAGCGACAACGAAGATGGAAGCAGAGGGGCTTCCCATGGTGACTATCTGGGATGCATTGCAGCTCTCACTTTTCACTGTCTGCTCTCGTGTCTTCTATGTTGGCTCTCAGACTCGCCCAACTCTCCCTTTTATGCTTTGTCTCCTTGGCTATATATTCTATTTCCCAGTATTGCTTCTCCCATCATATATGTGTATCCCAGAGCTCCTGTCCGTTTCAGCGCTCTCTTATCTCGGCATCTCTTGGTTCTCTCGCTCTTTCGGCTCTCCCCTCTCCTCTCTCTGTCTCTCCCTGTCTTGGTTATTTCAGTGTCATCACAATCTCCCCTTAACCCAACCCCCACTGGGCCAGTGCATTTGAGCAACTGAGAGACCCCAGCTCAGCCAAGATTAGCACTAACACTCAGCCGCTCCAATTATTCTGAAGCTGTAAGTTATATATATTAAATGTTATATTGTTCCACAAATCATTATATCCTATGATACGCATTTAAAGTGCATATTTATACATGTGGTTAATTTAGCAAAAGTCTAATAACACCTGTCTTTGTGCATTATAGAGTGCAAAATGAGTTGATTTCGTGACAGGATACACAGACCATTCATAAAATAATTAAAAAACATGTTTAGAGCACAAGTGATTGAATATGTCATTACAAAATGAGAACATAAAATCTGCAAGACTGATGAATGGTAAATCGCAAATTATAGCTCGTACAGAGGAATATAAACGAATCACCGTGCCAATGGAGGTAACGAATGGAGACATTTTGGTAACAGTATTCATACAACATAGGAGGGGAATACACAGGTGAGAATCCGCTATACAGAGGTTGCATAAACATATTGTAAAACACATATCAGATATACTTTCATGGGATATTCACAACATTCAAACATTTCATGAAAATTTTAATGTGTTAAAACTGAATTGAAAAGAAGTGGATTTGAGAAACAAAGGCATAAACATAAACAGAGAGAGTGTACGAAATTTAAAAAAAAAATGCCTCTGACAAGGTCATTATAAGTAATAAAAATTAACCACATCAATTTTTTTTAAAGTTCATAAAGAAGCCTGCAACGTGGAATTAAGATAAAAATGATCAAAACACAATTATTGTAGAACAGATGTAATAAAATGATAAGTATAGCTATATATTGTACCTAAGGAATTTATCAAAATCAGATCTGGATTAAAATTACATCAAATGTCGAGCAACAGCAGAACTTTGTTTAGACGTTTTAATTAAATACTAAAAATGAACAAATTAAGGTATGTACTGTATGTGCAGTGTAATAGCGCCGACTGTTGTCCAGCAATGGCAACTGCGGTGGACGAGCAGTACACACGCCGGTGAGCATCTACACGGCTGTGTCGGCAGGGCGGAGGAACTGTGGGTGTTTGACGGTGAGGGTTGTGTTAAGACTAGGCTAGATGACTAGGGAGAGCACGAAGGCGAACCCGTGAATCTGAAGGCGTTAATAAAGAAGGTGCTCCTGAAAAACCTTGTCTCCCGCTGCGCTGACACTACATTTGTAATAAAGTATGCAATCAGGGCATATGGATCAGAAACATCGATATTTAGTTACAAAATGGAACAAACTTGACAAGTGTGAAAATAGGATTTGATAAATGCATGACAAAAAAATATACGTGGAGAAACAGAAATAGAAATAAGTGTATCGTGGAAGAAACCAGTTAGAGACGTGGCATTGTTTGCATGTTACGCAAACAGAAGTGGTCACTGGAAGGGAAGTTGGCCAATGAACGAGACTGGTGACAAAACTACAGCCAAAGGATGGGACTTGCTCGAGCGGACGCCCAGTGTAGCAGTGGAGCGATGAGATCGGTCCTTGTGCATAGATTGTGACAAAAGGGAAATCTCCAACAAAACGCTGGTGCAGTAGACTCATAGGACCACAACGTAACATTATTTCATTTCGACACGGTAAAAATATACCCTTGTCTACTATTTAATAACTATATTACGAACAATACACCACGGCAGTACATAGTGCATGTCGTACTGTATTGCTGGACTGAGCTGAGCAGCCCCATGGTGTTTGTGAAGCGCTTCAAGTGAGAGAATGAGTCCGTGACAGCGCCATAGCACCAATGGTCATTACCCAGCACAGCAGAATCAGGTGAAGAGATCACTGGCTGCTCAGGAGAAGCTGACAGACTCAATATAATTGTATCTTTCCTGTTTACGTACGAAGATAGTCACTTGATGTAAAGGAATACGATGTTTCACTTTTTTGCACTCAGAAGCTATTATTATGCGTTCATAGCTCCCAACTTTTCTTGAATTCATCTTTTCTGTAACAAAAAAATAGAGCAGTCTTGTCTCGACTGCCCAGTGTGCTATGCACACACAATGGGTCAAGAAGCTACAAAAACGACCCCCTTTGTCGCCGTGTGTGTTTGCGCGTCACTCTCCGTGTGCGCTCTGTATGAACCTCGATCGAGTTTCCAGGTGAAGTGCTTCGTTAACAAAATAAAGCTTTGGTTGGGGAAAATCCTGGTTGGCTGACAAACGAGGGGGTGGTGAAACCAAACCACATATGGCCGTCTTTGTTTTCCCAGTGCTAACAATTATAATACTGCGCCAGGCTAACTTGTCATATAGTGGAGGTCGAGCACATGCTACGAATAGTGCGCATAGACTCCAGCACCGTGCCTGTAGAAGAGTGTGATGCTAAACGATGCGGCTCCTAAGCTCCCCAGCCCCATACGCCCTAACCCGAACATCCTCCCAGATTACGATAATAAATAAATACCCTCGTACAGTGGACTTAGGCGCGAACATAATCGCGCTTTGTGGTCTAATCTGATTTGCGACGATGTGTTTTGACCTGAGGGCCCAACATCTCCCCCTCTTTTATTCCGGCGAGTGCCACACATCCCGTCACGTGGCTCCCACGTTTATTGCAGCGGCTCCTGGCAGCTCTCTGCGCCGTGTCGCCGTTTTAATCTCCGAGAGAGCTCACGCGGATTTCAGATTCGTCGAAGTTTCATGGCGACTCCGTTTTAAATTACACACGAAATGGATGCCTTTCAGCAGGGCCGGATCATGGTCCCGTGAGGCCCCTGGGTAAAAGTCTTTTGGAGCCCCCCCCCTCCCCCGCTTTCCTATATTGTTGTCTTTCTTGCCTTCCTCCTCGCAAAATCATCCGCTAGATCGTCCAAATCTAGCTGTCTGACAAGGTCTGACTCTATTGACATAGGTGACAATGAGCTGAGACGTCTTTGCTCATTTTTAAATCCTTTATATTAAGTTCACTTGCTTGCTTGCTTGCGCGCTTAGGACCGTGCAAATCTTTCGGTCGTTTTTTAACCCACTTCCCGTGATCCAATCGAGCTGGCATTTTCCACACAGACTCGTTGTGCGTGACAATTTATTTTCGTGAAATTTTTTTTCCAAAATTTTACACTTTTTAGGCAATTTTTTTTAAATATTTAAATACCAATTGCTTAATGGTGGCAGGCAATCATCTGACCCATAGGTGGCAGCCATCTCAAGCCAGAGGACGAGAGGACTCTAGCCGCCACGCATGTAAAGGATTTATAGTGAAAAACTTTGTTTTTACGGGTTAATTTTTGTATTGTGCCTAAAAGGGAAAATGTCCGCTCACCCTGGCAGTTTGTCACTGGCAAAGTAAAAAAAAATCCGAAGTGCCACGAAAATATTGGGGAACACTGACTGCACATGCAGTGCCTGCAAGGTCTCAAGTAATTGAGTTGGGCACTTCTCACCCTCAGAGTCAGCCATGAAAGACTTGAATTGGATGAGTTCGTTGATGGATATGCAGTGGAGAGTGCATTGACCTTTTCCACTATGACATCACTGTTAGACACCTGATCTGACATAAACAGAACTCCAAAGAGACTGGACAAACGCTTGTAAGCGTCCAAGCGATGTTCAAGGCACGCCACTAGCTTATCAATGACAACATAACATGCTTCTATTTTGAACGTCTCCCTCCCCTTAAGTGTCACACGTGGCTCTGAGCTCTCATCTGCAAATGTTTGGTGTTTCCTCTTTCGCTGAAGATCGTGCTTATACAGTGAGGGGAAAAGTATTTGATCCCCTGCTGATTTTGTACGTTTGTCCACTGACAAAGAAATGATCAGTCTATAATTTTAATGGTAGTTTTTTTTAACAGTGAGAGACAGAATAACAACAACAAAATCCAGAAAAACGCATGTCAAAAATTTTATAAATTGATTTGCATTTTAATGAGGGAAATAAGTATTTGACCCCTCTGCAAAACATGACTTAGTACTTGGTGGCAACACCCTTGTTGGCAATCACAGAGGTCAGACGTTTCTTGTAGTTGGCCACCAGGTTTGCACACATCTCAGGAGGGATTTTGTCCCACTCCTCTGTGCAGATCTTCTCCAAGTCATTAAGGTTTCGAGGCTGACGTTTGGCAACTCGAACCTTCAGCTCCCTCCACAGATGTTCTATGAGATTAAGGTCTGGAGACTGGCTAGGCCACTCCAAGACCTTAATGTGCTTCTTCCTGAGCCACTCCTTTGTTGCCTTGGCCGTGTGTTTTAGGTCATTGTCATGCTGGAATACCCATCCAATGCCCTGGCTGAGGGAAAGAGGTTCTCACCCAAGATTTAACGGTACATGGCCCCGTCCATCGTCCCATTGATGCGGTGAAGTTGTCCTGGAAAAACACCCCCAAAGCATAATGTTTCCACCTCCATGTTTGACGGTGGGGATGGTGTTATTGGGGTCATAGGCAGAATTCCTCCTCCTCCAAACACGGCAAATTGAGTTGATGCCAAATAGCTCCATTTTGGTCTCATCTGACCGCAACACTTTCACCCAGTTATCCTCTGAATCATTCAGATGTTCATTGGCAAACTTCAGACGGGCATGAATATGTGCTTTCATGAGCAGGTGGACCTTGCGGGCGCTGCAGGATTTCAGTCCTTCACGGCATAGTTTGTTACCAACTGTTTTCTTGGTGACTATGGTCCCAGCTGCCTTTGAGATCATTGACAAGATCCTCCCGTGTATTTCTGGGCTGATTCCTCACCGTTCTCATGATCATTGCAACTCCACGAGGTCAGATTTTGCATGGAGCCCCAGGCCGAGGGAGATTGACAGTTCTTTTGTGTTTCTTCCATTTGCGAATAATCGCACCAACTGTTGTCACCGTCTCACCAAGCTGCTTGGCGATGGTCTTGTAGCCCATTCCAGCCTTGTGTAGGTCTACAATCTTGTCCCTGACATCCTTGGAGAGCTCTTTGGTCTTGGCCATGGTGGAGAGTTTGGAATCTGATTGATTGATTGCTTCTGTGAACAGGTGTCTTTTATACAGGTAACAAGCTGAGATTAGGAGCACTCCCTTTAAGAGTGTGCTCCTAATCTCAGCTCGTTACCTGTATAATAGACACATGCGAGCCGGAAATCTTTCTGATTGAGAGGGGGTCAAATACTTATTTCCCTAATTAAAATGCAAATCAATTTATAACATTTTTGACATGTGTTTTTCTGGATTTTGTTGTTGTTATTCTGTCTCTCACTGTTCAAATAAACCTACCATTAAAATTATAGACTGATCATTTCTTTGTCAGTGGGCAAACGTACAAAATCAGCAGGGGATCAAATACGTTTTTCCCTCACTGTATGACTGAGAGACACCTGTCACATTTAAGGCTGCCCTATCAAAAGCCTCAAACTGGTCTCGCTGTCCTGCCACAAAATCCCTCAACGAAGACTAAAGCTGTGCTGCTACAGAGATGTCAATGTCACTTTTCTGTAGGTGCATGCTTGTAGCATGGGACCGGTCAAATATGACGTCCCAGAAATGTGCCATGAACACCATCTCTAAGGTGTCCAGTTTAGCACATAATCCAGCGGCCTCAATTCGAGTATCTCTTTTCTCATTATCATCATTGCACATACCACTGAAGGCCTCTTTAATGATTATGTAATTTCTCCACAGTGCCTTGGTTGACTCTGCCCGGGCACTCCACTGAGTACTGGACGACGATTTTAATGTCAGTCTGACATCTGTTTTCCGAAAGACTTTCCCCCATCTTTGTGTGGATGAAGAGAAAAATGTCTACAGTGACTGCAGCATGTTGAAAAACTCGTCAGCCTCTGGGCTACTGTCGTCTAAGGTGTTAACACCAACTAAGTTAAGTGAATGTGCTGCGCAAGGCACAAACTCTTATCAGAGGGTTTTTTGTTCCAGGTGGGCCTGTAGCCCATTGTATTCTCCTGACATGTTGCTTGCATTGTCATGTGACTGACCTCTACAGTTTGAGAGGTCCAACCCAAGGCCCTCCACCATCAAAGTCTCGTAGTCTTTACTCTTTGGTTCTTTCTGTAAAGTCACGTAGTTAGAAATAAAATCAAACAAATCACGACGTTTTGATCGCAACGCAAGCGGTCGTCATCAAGCCTGATATTTGGCATCCCGAATCCGGCCTGATGACGACCGCTTGTGTTGCGATCGAAACGTCGTGATTTGTTTTATTTGATTTTATTTCTAACTACGTGACATTACCGAAAGAACCAAAGAGTATGGATTCCTGCAGTCACGAAAGCTTCAAATGAAGATTGTCTCGTAAGAGCTGTCGAAAAATGTTATGTCAACGTTAGCATTATCTACTTCCGTGGATCTAAAAACAAAATGTCTTTGGAAAACATGAATGGGGTTTCCTTCATCTTTCAGTATGGAGTGGGTCTCATATATGCGTTGGTGTATGAAAATGTATAGCTTTTGGCATATTTATTTTATGTTTCACAAAACCGCGGTGTATTTTTTATAATTGTTTTGTCAACGGCTGACTAAGCTCTCAACAAACGACGAGCCCTCGGTCTCACTAGCTGGCTTTTTAGTTGAGCTAATTTGGTTGTAAGGGCAGCTAGCAGGCATAAATGGCAGCTAGCTATCTAATTTCTGTTTATAAGCTAAATCATGTGGGCAGCTAGCTAGGGAAAATGGCCAGCTAGCTAAAATAAAGGGATAGATAGTTACGGTAAGTAAAATAACTTGTTGGTGAATATTGTATCATGTCACAGCATATTGTAGCGTGCCAACCGGTGGCTCAGTTGTACAGCAGCACTGTACTCTCCGAGAGGCTCTCGTTTTAAGCATGCACTGTATGACCCAAAGGGCCCCCAGGTGTTACACTCGATGTGTGCACCGTTGGGCCTGGGGGCGCTAGTGGTCAGCTCACGCTTTTATCACCGAGGGGCCTCACATTGTAAGCGCTGCGGGCCCAGGGGGTTTTAGTGGTCAGATCACTCTTTAAGCCCCAGGGGCCCTAGTGGTCAACTTACTCTTTAAACGCCAAGGGGCCTGGGGGCCCTCACACTGTAAGCGCTGAGGGGTCTGGGGGGCACTAGTGGTCAGCTCACGCTATAAGCACCCAGGGGCCGAGTGGTCAGCTTGTACTGTGCGCACTGAGGGCCCTGGCGTTCGACTTCCTTTGGAAGTCTTGGGCCACACATTGCACGCGGCCTGAGGCTTGGAGGCCCCCTGGCAGTCCGAGGCCCCGGGGCACGAGCCTCACTGGCCTGGTCCATGATCCAGCCTTGCCTTTCAGGCGTTTCTTAGCATACGTGAGAAACACCAAGAAACGAACGCAGGAATACATCTAGAGATACATCAGAATGAAACAAATACAAGTGTGACACTGCGTCGGCACAAATAACAACTAAATTAATTCGTTCATCAATAATACTGCCCTAAATAGGGGAACATGTTTTAAAAATATATGCGTTTTAAAAAGTATTATAGATAACGTTTTTAGCAATGGTCCTTCCTCATAGCAAAGCTCTCTGTTGATGGTCTGTAATTCTGTAATTCTTCACCATCAGTTTTGTCTCCCTTTTTGAAATAAGATAATAACTGCAGTTCATTCCTGTGTAGCCGTTCCAACGGCTGATTCCGCGACTGAGATGATGTCCACAGTTATTTTATCTGGCGCAGGAGTTCTACCTTCGTCATTACTACACAGGGCAGTGGCTACTTTTTCCGAAGCTTTATTCTAAACATCATGCTCCTCATCTGAGAAGTTAGCACTCACCAGTGGAATAGTAATTCCTGATGGTTTTACAAAGTTTTGTACATTTTATCTTGTATTATGCATAGGCCTCAGTGTATCTGCTTTTTTTACTCAAGCCGAGATAAAGCGAATGCCAATAAGATCCGCACAAGCAAGTGGAGCAAGTGCTGATAGCGAGCACCTATGAAGGCCGGTTTGGCTCGAATCTTTGTGTCGGCAGTACTTATGATTTCACACTGCATCAGTTATTAATTTAAGGCCAAGTAGACCTAACGGTGGCCTAGGACCGGTTCACATGTTCCCCACTGATGTTGGCCACCGTGCACTAACCACTACTCTACAGCTCCCTACCAAGTGTGCCTGTAAGCACACACGCGTACACAATGTGCAAACACACATGTATTTCGCATGTGCGCAATTTCCCTGAGATGGGACATCTAATCAGCAACTAGCAGCTGGTATGGGCGAAAGAGGCTACCCCACAGAGAAGGCAGGCTGGTTGGAGACTTCCCACAAAGCGGCCTCTGTGGGAGACGGGTGCTGAGGGGCAGCCCACAGAGGCCGCTCTGGTTAGATGGGGATAGCGACACGCATACAATAGTTTGTAACAAAATAAATACATAGGATCATGAATCTCCTTCATATTTCTGTATATCCGCATAAAAAAACATGTATTTTGTTTACACTTCCCGTCAAACAACAAGGCCTTATGGGAGTGCAAAAATAATGTATAATTGTAGATGGTTAGTGACACAAGCCCTTCTACGTTTCAACGTCGGACACCACATTATCTCAAGATTGAAGGAAGATAATTAAAGTTATTAGCGTTTACCTCATTAGGGAGGAGGGTCAAATTGGTTATTTGTAGAATATTTTAACTGATCATTTAAAATTCTTAATCATCAAGAGGCAACATAAAAGTGTGAGAAAATTAAATAAATATTTCAAATAAAGGTCATGATTAAATAGCAACGTTGAGTCAACTGCTGAGAAGCGCTGATTAAGAGAGATAATGTTGCTATTGTTATTTTCATGAAGGATCTGCAAAGTTTGTTTGCCAAAGGATGCGATTTTTTTCTATGTAATCTGAACTGAGTAATTTTCAGGTATGTTTAGCATTGGGATGTCAGCTAAATACCAGTTAAATTGAAAGTGTTTTAGTTATGAAAGGAAACCAATGCAGATAACACGCAAATGAGAACAAAAACATCCATCCCAGGTCCCCCTTGCTGTGGCACAGTGTCTTGTTCGTGACCACGCCCATGACCACGTGTGCGCTCAGCGTAGAGCAGCGGTGGGGAGACGTCGTGTCCACTGTGCCATCCTGCCGCCCGAATATAAATATTTAAATGTAACCCACTAGGAATATGTAGAGCCTAATCTTTCATATGGATTCGACTCGAGTTGCAATTGTACATGTATGTCCAAGCTGTAAGTTCAGCTGCTGGTCTTAAAGCGCAGCGAATGCCCTCGGGCGAGGGCTCACAGTGGACACGCCGTCTCCCCACCGCTGCTCCTCGCTGGGCGCACACGTGGTCATGGGCGTGGTCACGAACAAGACACCGCATCCCTTCTCCTTGTCGAGCAGCACGCCTCCTCAGTTCGCCCACCTGTGTTTCCTCAAGACGTATTGTGCCTGCAGTTCCTGGCGGCCCTCAAGACGGACCTCCCAAGTCCAGAATGAACACAGATCCTCACCGTCGCCAGGCCTCTTGGCCTTGATAACAACACCGCGACAGAGATACCTCACCCCCACCCAACGTGCCGTTCACCATATGAACAACCCAAATCAATGGTAAACAATGTTGCAACTCCTCAATGCCATTCATATATTTAATTAATATCGTTGAGCTAATTACGGAGTGAAATAATGGGGCACAGGTAGAGGAATCATAAGTGTGTTGACAAGGCTCTTCAGTAAGAGCACGTGTGTGTGTCCTTTTCCTGAAAAGATGCTCACGGACTCTCAAATTAATCGATTGCAATGTATATGGTTAAAATTTTCAAATTGTGGCCCTCACGCTCGATTGAAATAATACATTCTGTTCATTGACTATATTTTCATGTACATTTGGATTCCTAAATTATTACTTTGGGTTTTTTATAGGTTAACTTCGTTTATAATTAGAGTGCATTTAATTACGTTTAACATTATTTAAATTTCGTCTATTTGTGTTTTAATGATTCAGTCACCGAATCATTGACTGCGCCTCTCACTCCGAGCGTATCGTGTAACTTTTGCTCAAAGCGTTATATTTTGGTTGTTATAGTATACTCCAGAACTTTAAATAGCCTTTTATTCCCATTTGCGTGTAACTTTTTTTCTCGTGCGTGTCTTGTCTTTATAATTGGCAACGTTTGTGGTGTATTTATATATATATAGTTATGATGTTCTATTTGTCTTTATCTGTTTATATCTTTGCGAGTATTTGTGAAGGTTTTTTGCGCTTGCAAGTTTGTGGTTGTTGTGTTCCCATTTTGACAAAAACCCAAACCAGTTCATTCGCTTCCACAATCGTGCTCGTTGTTACTGGAAATGTGTTTCGAGTCGTTTTCTTTCTCAAAATGCGATCTTTTTATAAGGAAGTTAGCTGTGTTTCATTTGGAGATTTCAGTGTTTTCCAGTCTACATCCATGCATTGAGTGGTTCACAGAATCGGTAGAACAGAGTGCATGATACTTCGTGAGATCTGGCTGCGTTCAGCAGGATTCGGCTTTGGTCGATTTATGGGGACTGGGGTGGTTGGTTTCATGAAGGAATGGGGAATAATTGTTAACAACACGCGGTTGTGTTCACCGTTCAGAAATAACCAAATAAATAATGCCGTTCTGTTCCACCCTGGCCTTTTTATTTTATTTCTGTTCCAGGGGCAAAACTTTAAATTACAATCCTTTTTTTTCTTCTAAGAATAATTTAAATGGAACAAAGGAACGTTCACAACATGGCATAAGTAAAACATATTGTCGTCATTTTGGTTAAGATGTTTAACGTTAAAAACTGCAGATAACATTATATATTAGTGTTGCATTTACTATAAAGGTACTCTAACAGTGAACACATTTATTGAGAATTGGCTAATCATCTTAAAGTGTCTGAAATTAGACCCTCCTGATGAAACGTTGTACCAATTTCATGGAAAAACAATTAGCATTTTTAGTATTCGGTACTTTGAGGCAGCAAATGACGTTTGCCGCCCCACAATAATAATGGAAATCGCGTTAAAGTCAAGTTGATTGTGCCCCATGCCGTGTAAACACGAAAGGGATTGCCCACAATACATCCCGATGCAAAATAAGCATTAATTATAGAACTTTGTCAATTATAATCCTGTTAACTGCCTCCCTTCTCTATGTTTGCTAAACGTGGAGCCCTCTAAAATGAGTATCTGCACCAACATTCAGGCAAGCCTGCCGACGATCCCTTCTGGGTTTAACCAGACTCGCTTGTGTGAGGAGTTCACAAATCCTTGAAAAATCCAGACAGTCCCATCAGTGAGCTCCTCCGGCAAGCGAGGCTGCGCTGGCTGGGTCATGTAACCTGCATGTCCATCCACTGCATGCCCAAGCAGCTTCTGTTCAACCGGATAGATGGGGCTAAACGGGCACGGCAAGGGCAAGAGAAGAGTATTTGGCTACTGTACATTTCCACATGATAAGCCACTTCGTTGAATTATCATTTGTGGGCAGGTCGCTTCTGAAAAGAGTTATATAGCTCAGTGGGCCTTACTTGGTAATATAAAACGTTTATTTTTTAAATGGATGGATGTGGTACAATTTTTTTTACAGTTTATTGGACTTGTCAACTTCGGCCTCTGTGGAGGAGGTTCGTGAAGGACGCTGCTTGGAAGTCGCCCTCCAGCAACAACGGAGGGCAGAGTAGCGACGCTCACAACAACGAGCGAAGTGCCGGGCGGATAAACACAGATAATTGGCACAGTGGGGAGCACATTTGGTGCATCTACCGCGGTGGCGAGATGTTAACTCTCTCGCCTTGTATGCGGGAGGTCGTGGGTTCGATGCCAACCTTGATGCCTGCTGTATATTTGGAGTTTTCATGTTCTCCCAGTGGTCGTGTAGATTTTTCTCTGTGCCTCCGGTTTTTCCCTCCACTCTTTAGAAACATGCGTTTAGAGTATTGGCTGCGAAAAACTTCCACATTATAAGCCACTTCGTTGGCGTTATCATTTGTGGCCAGGTGGCTTCTAAAAAGATCTATATAGCTCAGTGGGCTTTTCTTGGTAATTGTATTCCCTCCAATTATTTGGTGATACTGCGTTGCAAGTGGTGCACAACCACAACTAACAAACTCAAACACGTTTGTCAATCGCACTGCCTTACGAGGAAAATATATATTGAGCAATGGCCTTCTTCATTGCATATACATAGAGATGCCAGAGACGGCTCTATCAGAACAGAGATGCCAGAGAAAACCTCTGGGATATAAAGAAGCGCCATTGCTCAAAACGTCACCTATAATATATTCTCTTTTTAAAGACAATGTTTTTTTCCCGGATGCGTTGCGTTCTGTATTTCTTCAACATAATTTGAAATCGACTCTTCGTATTCTTGTGGGTCTACCAACTTAGAACGTAAACTATGATTAAAGTCTTGAATAAATCAGACAATAGTCGTAATCCATTATATTTATAGAATAATAAATGCATCATTTAAAGGCAGATATGATTAAGGATGGTTAGTGCTGCGTACTGAACTAAAGTGACAGATTAAAAAGAAGCTTCACTGCCGTAGGAATGTGCTCCCAGCACCGCGAGTGGCGAACGGCTTTGCGCGCTTGGTATCGATACCGGCAACTCGCGCCCAACGGAGATGCGGTTCAACCGGAGGCCCGAACCTCAGACTCGAAGCGGAACACAGAAATCGTAATCAGTGGACCGACAAAGCTGGTCGCTATTGCATAAGAAGTGCACGCGAACGGAGCTCCTGTGATAATATAGTCCACAGTATCAGGTGATGCTGCAGTGTGCGTTACAGCATGTACAGCTAACACGATGCACCTGCACTTGATCGCACTACATAAATACGAATATCGCAAACAATTGGCATGAGAAACAATATTTACACAAGATAATAAGACCTACTTAAACTCAGCCTTGCATACCTTTCATGTTATCATCCTTTAGGTAATGACGAGGTTCCGCTACATCGCTGGAGACGCCGCGTTAGTTCGCACGTCCACTGCGTCTTGAGTAGGAGCAGCTTTTAAGTCGCCTCTTACGACGACTTCATTTGAGTTCGTTTCGTAGACAAGGTTACGCTTCGGAATTTTCCAGTCAGGGTCTTGAATAAGTGAGTCAATTACCAAACCCAATGTTGAAAGTCATAAACACATCCAATCATCATGCCAATAAAAAACAATGAACCACGTAGAATACTCCTCTAATAGTCACTCAGTTGTGTCGAATGTGACGCGAACACTGATTTTAATTCAATACCCAAGACTGCTGAAATGATTAATGTGGCTCGCATGCAAAATGTACTGACAATGTCCCAGCTTGTCCCAGAATATCGATCCCGATTCCCCACGGGGTCGTGGGTAACCATCATCCTGCTGCTCGCCGCGCACTAAATTCTGCTTCAGTTTCGGGACGCAAGGGCCACGGCGCGGCCATTGTGAGCCCAAGAATGCAACTTCCAGATGCTTCATTTTCATGTCGCCACTCCTCGCCCCTGCCGGGCTCTCGTCATCGCGTTTCCCTGGGGGCTGTGGGCCGAGTGGTGGGGTTTTGGTGGGGTTTTTCCTGCGGCTTGTGGGAAGGGAAGGGGTATTGGGATGGAGTTAAGGGATTGGGGGTGGGGGGGCAGCCTCGGCGCTTATCGGGACTCGGCACCGCAGCGCCGCCCAAGGCTTCCCGTCAGGAGGGATCAGCGCTGCCGGGGCTGCTGCCCCGCCGCAAGGCAGCAGCCGTCTGCGTCACCGCGGGGCTGCTGCTGCGCTCGGCAGAACCGTCCAGTTGGGATGGCACGCGGACACACGAAGAGCCTCGTCGCGTTTTATAGCAGCGCTCGGCCATCATGGGATTGTCTTCGTGTCGATGTATCGACTCCACTCGCACATTACACAAAGTCGGAATGCGATCTTAATGTGTATTCATAATGTACACAACGATAATGTTGCTATTTGACTTCCTTTTCAAATGATCATAAAGACGGTACCAATTCCTTCTTACAACCCTGAGCCAGTGACGGAAATCCTCACTGCTTGTCACGAGGACAACCGCCGTTTTACTTCCGCACAACGTGGTGCCTGAATGTATCAACCCCGGAGGGATGATGGGCTGTGTATAAACCAGGAAATGAATTCGCAGCCTCCTCTTGCTCGCTCTCCCGCTAATTTACCTGGCGATACAATGTTTGCGTGGCGCGGTTTTACATTACTTGCTTTATATAAAAGATTCGCCATCAGTGTCGCACGAATGCAACCAAATTAATTCATTACAAACGATCGTGTCTTCATCATCTTTGGAAGCATTTTTTTTCATTAAAAATTTCTATACAATATTCACGATACAGTATACACGAAACGTCGTACTACTCAAATTTTAAATGATGTTGATTCGCTCTTCAACACACTGGTGGGCTAGAGAAGTGAATGATTTTGTCCTTTGTAAACGTGACACATTTTTTACTGTTTGGCTGTGTCGGGTGGTGGAGGGTTACGACACATTTATAAATTACGCGATCTAACCCAAAAACCTTTATTGTTAATAATATTTATCGCGAAAGCCTACGTGTTAAACGAATTAATAAAAGAGTAATTACATTTCTAAATGAATTGATGAGCGCCTATAATCGCGAAATCGTCTGTGATTCCAGAAAACATTTAATGGACAATAGCTATTTATGTATGTTTTAATTATTATGTTTAGTAAATATCTTGTCAGGAAATTAAATGTTAAAAGAATCCGTCGTGACATTTACGCGATGTCACGCAGCTGCGCCGTGGCGACCATGGGAGCCCCACGTCTATTCCGATAACCTTGAACTTTACCTTGTTATTGAAAACAGCTTTCTAAGATTATTATTTTCAATTGAAGAATGTTACGATTGCTTTTCTAAACGCTTTTCTTAAGTACATACTTTCTATTGAAATGCAACAAAAATGTTTCGCGTTTAAATTGTCCATTTGTATTGAGGTCATATGCTTATATTTGTTAAAATGTTAACACAATGAAGCCTTCCACCGATGGTTAATATGGGGAGTCGCTTTCTGTGTGGCTATGGTTTTGCATTATTTTTGAAATGGCTTTCCAGAGTTTGGCCCATTGTCAGTTTTCAAATGGGATTCCCTCTCGTACGTATATATTCTGTATTGCATGGACCTGCTCACTAGAATAGCTGCTATTATGCAGAACATTCATGTATCTTAGCCGCTTGTCCAGGACGAGGTTCTATGAAATGTGTTGACCTACTCGATTTGGTCGAGAGAATAATGAAATTAAATGTCCACTTGTTTGAGAACTGGTCATTCACATCGATGGGCCAAGGTCCGCGAGTTGACAATGTGACCAGTGGCGAATCATGTAAGACTTGCCCGGCTCCTGAAGTGGGAAAAATGATACATTTCATGCTGCCTTTATATATACAGTATACTTATATGAAATCGCTGATTAAGAGGTTGGTTCATTTTTGCTTGCAGTATTTTGCGGAGTAACTATTGGGATTTGTCCACTGACGCAAGACTCGAGTGGAGAAGACCTTCGCGGATCGCACAGGCGCACTTGCACTGCGACCAGGAATAGCTTGCAAACATGCAATCTCGTGTGGTCTGATTTGCACATGCTCTGTAATAAAGCTGATGAATCTTGCACTGCCTGCTTTAAGCACACTGCTGTGACGGCAGAGATAGAATGCATTGTGCACGGAGGAGGCGACAATTGGCGACGGCTGTGCAGATGAGCGTACGCTCCACGCGGCACAGCCATGGAGCGATGGAGGTGGGGAGGCCCCGTGTGGCTCCGGTTCACGGCTCCCGCGTGCGTCTGCGCTTGAGTTTGGAGCACGGCGCGGGTGACTCAGTCACGGCTCAGTCTCGCGTGACTCATCCGTGCTGCGCGAGTGGAAACGGCGCTTGTAACGAGCGCTCCGGCATACATAGGAAAAAGGAAAGGTTTCCAAAAGGTCAACTCCACATATGTGGGGGGGCGGTGGCGCAGTAATTAGCACGTAGTGCTGTGATCCCAGACTAACGAGTTCGGTTCCCGACCGCTACTAACATCAGTGATGAGTGATAGCTGCCCCTCCACCAACACGCACTGACCAGCATGGTGAAGTATGGTGAAACAACCCCCTTGGTCGACACGGCATGGAAAGGTCTTTATCCAGCAATGTATGAATCGAAGGCTGTACATATTTTAGTACATGCATTTACTCACTTAAATTGCAATGTACATTTACAGTCCCTTCTAGGAGAAATATACCTTAAAATGTGGGCTTCTTTAGAGGAATAAACATTGTCTGATTTCAACCACGGACAAACTGCTTCTCCACTTCACGCAGGTTCAAGATTAATTTTGAGATCGACATCTCGAATTATTTGTATTTATTCACGGCGTTTCCCGTCGTATCAACGCTTTTCTCTCCATTTAACGTGATTAATGTCGTTACCTGTTGTGTGCCTTTACGCTCTCCCCACCCTCCTGGTCAGTATAATCCAGGTTGGGCATAGAGGTCATGGAGAGAGAAGCGTTGGAACGATCTTAATGATCTTAACGTGATTAATGTCGTCTGATGAGATGATTAATGTTGATGTAATTGTGTCATTATTGATTAGGGTATCAGTATCACACTGGTCAAAATCTACAAATGCCCTTCTGTAAACCTAAATCAATACGATGCTCAGAAACTAGTTTCTGGGTTACACCTCGCTGGTAAATACAGCCGCAGGATAATTATGAACAATGGCCTCCCTCGAGGCTTGGTACGAGTACCGTCATGATTAAACATTATACACAAATGACCTGCCGTGTACATTCAGTATCTTGCAAGTTAATATGTACAGATCACACAGCCCTTGCAGCACATCGCATAAACCGTGAGAACATTATTAATACTCCAACATCTCATCTAATCTTAATTTGGAGCTTTCGTGACTGCAGGAATTACTCTTTGGTTCTTTCGGTAAAGTCACGTATAAAGATATAATAATAATAATAATAATAAATTAAATAATTTAATTTCTTATTTTATCTTTATGCGTGCCTTTACCGAAAGAACCAAAGAGTAATCTCATCTAATCTTATTGGAGGCATATTTCCATCACTGAGACTGACCAAATCCCTCCAAAACCACCATCGGCGCTTTCCACCTGAACAATCATGCAGCAGATGCTACCCTTGACGTGTCCTGTGGTAGCTCAGTGCGCTATGACCTCACTCCAAGATACGTGGGTGTTATCATGGATAGAAGCCTGACCTTCAAACCCCACCTAAACAAATCTTTGAAAATACCAAATCAAAAATCACCACGCTACATTAAACTTGCAGAAACAACCTGGGACGCTTCAGCTGATTCGAACTGCTGCCCTCTCACGGATCTACTCAGTGGCAGGTATTGTCCTGCAGTCTGGTCCAGGAGCTCGTACACAAAACTCCAAGATTCATGGTTGAATAACGTCATGCATATAACTGGAACACTGAAACGAACACCATTTCTCTGGCCATCTGTTCTGGTGAACGTTCTGCCACGAAATATCTAGAGACATCGCACGAACTGCAAGGGAGGTTACACGTTGTTTTGCCAACGACAACAAGCTACCCTTCAAGCAACACTTCAATCATGTACCTCGGCATCGTCTCAAGTCGCGATTCCCCTTCTGGGATTGCACTGTCATCATTCTGAGTTCTCACCCATATCCGGAAGAAAAAAAACATTCGCGAACCGAGTGGCACACGGACGTCCAGACAACAAACACCCAATTCAAGACTCAACATCGCATCTCCTGCCTTTGACATCCCTCCTCTAAGACACCGGTGGAACCATCAACCGCATCAGAACACCAAGAGGCCGATAAGCACACCTCCTTGATAAATGTGAAATTAAAGACAAGCCAAAGTGCGACTGTGGCTATGACACCAAAGACATATAGAATAGAGTAGGCCATTGTAGTCTGCGTAGGAATGGCAAGACCACACAGACCCTCTTCTGAAGCCAGTTTAGAGCTCGCAGACCTCGACATTGCCATTTAGCTCCTGAACATAGAGCAGCAGGAGCTGAAGGAGAGTTGTGACACGTGACTTCATCCAGTCTCAACTGTCTCTAGCCAGCCAGGTCACTCGTGCGAGTGGTGCGAGTTCATGCTGGCGAGCGAGAGGAAACCCTTCACCTCAGGCGACTTATCCATCGGGCTTGTCCGTCTTTTATTTTAGGTAAACCACCCTACCAGTTCCAAAACATACAATACACAGCCTCTAATACCCACACACACCCATGTCTAAGCCCGTTCCCGAACACGCTCGCTCTCAGATAGGCAACCGTAGCCACTGCTGGGCCGCAAGATTATCTTGCTCATTCTTGCAGATATGAGGACATGTCCCTTATCGACCACAGTACGGGAGCTCCTACTTCTCAGTCAGTTACCCCAATGATGACATTGAGCAGTACAACCTCCCTACATCAGAGACAGGGTCAGACAATCACAGCAACTTCTGCGCTCCCCCGCTGCTGCAATGTCCTGGCTCGCCGTCGCTCGTCCCTCTGCTCCCCACCAAGCGACCACTGTAACCCCCACAGGGACTGCGAATATGCGGCCCTGGGGTGTTATTTAATGGATACTATACTTAAAAATATGTATCTGACGACACAGCTTGTAATGACGCAGGGCTACCACTTACAGCTGCAAGCGTAGCTCTTCTCCCTGGTCAGCTTCTCTCCACTGCTGGCTGGATGTTGGGTAGAGCTGCGTGCGGCTGGGATCCTTCTGATTTAGCTTCTCCATGCATCTGAATCCATACAGCCCTGGCTGTTCTGCACCGTTTGGAATTCCCCCTTCATGCACGGGTCGCCTGCTAATTACTCAAAGCCTGATCTTCACCCGCCTCCACTCAAACACGGCTCCGCCGCCCTCTACATGTTTCCGTCTCATTTAGACTTACGTGGAGCTTACTCAATTTTAGCCCAAATGTTTCTTGTACCACGTGACAGAGGGATATAATCGTTAATATTTGCAAATCGCTCTGAATACATTTTAAAAGTTCACGTTTGCTCAGTCTTCCGGCAAACCTAACAATTGATGGTGCCACTTTAGTCACTATTATTCCAAAAGTATACAACATAGAGAAAACGGTCAACACTTTATGAAAGTCTTATTTTAGTTTAATAAAGTATATTTACCAATGAAAATCCCCTGTGAGATAAAAATAGGACCGCAATCTGTGTTTATATTGAAGCGTGACAAATGAACATTGCACTATCTTTCCAACTGATTTGCATCGCTGTGAACGTTGCTTTATTAAAACTGTGCCGCATGCAGTGTAGGTGTACGTGTCACGTGTACAGGGGAGGAGAATTACATCGACTCGATATATTTAATTGAGGCTTTAGTTTGCGAACGTTTGGGTGACTGTAAGGGGTCTCAACTCCTGATAGTCCGTGGGCCAGAGCTGAACCCCGTAACAACAAATCTTAGCCACACATATTCTATTTGGGTCTTTCGGTAAAGTCACGTAGAACAAACAAACATTTACAATTGTTTTTGTTCTACGTGTTCTACGTGACTTTACCGAAAGACCCAAAGAATATGAACTCCCGCAGTAACGGAAGCTTTAAGTGAAGACTTAGCCGTACACATGTATGGTGACCAATTAGAGTGAATCAAATGGGTTGTCACACAATTCACATAATTCACTGTTATTGGCCACATAAAGAAACTGGATCCCGTAAAGCTCTGCCACCTCACGTGGTACCGCCAGGTGATTGATCCGCTCCGAGTTTATGGACTGTTCGCTTCGTCTCTCACCTCTCGTCGCTGGTGCCCATGATCTATTCTGCCCACTTCCATGTTTTATTTTGCTTTACCAACAGCATTGGTGACCCCTCTTCTTTCCCTTCCTTCTTCACTACTTACCCTGCCCCTTAGGCTTGCGCCTGGTAACAACAACAACACTAATACGAATATATCTTTACCGACATAACCAAAGCCGAAACGGTATTGAAGTCTAATTAGACTTTCACGTTTATTAATGAAATACATTTAATCTTTAACATGTTTGATGAAACAATTTACATAATTATAATTTCCACTCATTGACAGGTTAGCATGCGTGGTTTCACTCTGTACGGGTTAAAGTGAAATGTCAAGGCCACAAATCTTGTAGGAAATCCCACGAGAGCGAGAACGCAGCATCAGATGACACTCCGTGACATTTCAAATGTCAACTCTAATCAGCTACAAACGAATCGGCTGACTTACCACTGTGATTACCAAACAACAATGCGACGTTGGTTAAATTGGAGACTGCTGTTATATTTACGTACATTGTCAAAGTCTAGTTATACCATTGTAAATGTGACGATCGATGTGATTGCTGGTGGCGCTACACAAACAGCGCTGCGACGAGAGTCGCGCTCGCGAGATGCCGGACCCAGCTCTGCCCGCCGGCGACGCCAGACGAGGCGGGCTCCCGGGACGCGCTGGTGGGCAGCACGGGAGGAGCGACGGGCGGCGAGGTCGGGGTCGGCGGCGCCTTGCATTCGAAGGGGGGGGTCTCGGTCACGTTCCCGTGGGTGGACGCACAGTCCGGGAGGTCTCTCCACTTGACGTCCTTCACCGGTCGTGATGCAGAGTTATTGCAGCTGACCGTGCCTCCTGACGCGATTTTGCCGTTTAGCCACTCGCTGAGAGGGCCGATGTCGTTGCACGAGCAGTCCCACGGATTTCTGTAGACAATGAGCTCCTGCAGGTGGAGCAGCGCATCGAAGACACCCTGCCCCACGTGTGTCAGGTGGTTGTTCTGCAGGTACAGCTTCGAAAGGTTGCGCAGGTTCTGCAGCGCGGCGGCCGGGATGTGGCGCAGCTTGTTGTTATTGAGCCAAAGCACCTGGGTATTGTTGGGGAGGGGGCACGGGAACGTAACGAGATCACGGAAGCTGCAGTCGACGTTTCCTGGGCGAATAATGGAGCAGGCGCGCGGGGGTCCTGCAGCGGCAGGGCCGAGGAGGGAGAGCCACGCCGCGAGCCACGCCGCGAAGGGGAGCAGTCGAATCATGATGGCCAGCGACGCAGGCAGCAGCCGCCTCCCTGGATGTGTCCTGCGAGAAGAGTGGAAGGGTGCGCGTGGTGAGGTAATAGGTGGGGATCGTGGGCAGAAGAAAGGAGGGAATCGCATGCCAAGCGACGCGTAAAACGAGAGAGGAAGAATGACCGGAAGTGCCTGATCGGCACAAGAGAAGGGAAAATGACGGAGAGAATAGACATGATGATAGTGGGAAATACAACCAAGATATGGGGAGAGAGGAACAATATAGGTTGAAAGTAAGATACTTCATCAAGAGCAGAAATATGGAGGGGGGCTATTGTGAGTGTGCATGAAGACAGCGGAGATAGGGAAAGACGAATGATGGAGACAATCGTGAGTAGACAATAGGTGGACTGAGATGTTCTTGGATAACGGATGAAGAGACAGATCGCGTAAAGATCATGAGATATGGGAGGCTGGAAGACTCTTTATCATTCCGTGACCCATCGCGCGTATGTGCGCGTCGCTTTATTTCAGGCGAGTCCTTCATCAACGAGAGGTTTGACCAAATACATTCAAAGGCACATTTTACCTGTGGCAGGAAAGTGTAGTTTACAAGAAGAATCCCACATCAGATACAAGGGGATGATACGAAAAGGTCCATACATTTTCACGTATCTTGGCTGCCTAGCAGACCAGCAGGTTTGAGTTCTGGATCACGTGTTGGACTTCACGTGAAAGCACAGAGATACAAACAGAGACACAAAGATCCACAGAGAGGCAAACATGGCGAGAGGTGAGGTGAAGGAAGATGCCGGATGTGTGTACTGTATATCTCATTGTGTTTGTGTATGGGGTCCGGTGGAAAAGTAGTTAGCACGCTGTGCTACAAACTCGGCGACCCGAGTTGGAATCCCGCCCACGACCAATAATAGTTGAACATTTGAACCGGTCCCGAGTCTCCCTTAGGTTTACTCAGCCTTAAATTTGTACCTGGCGCGATGTGTAAACATCGCCACTGGGAAGACAAATACGGACGGGGGTGGTGCTGGCCACCCACCCCCCTGTGTACCGTGCCAGCCTTCATGAGTGCTCGCGAACAGCATTTGCCCCAACAGTCTGTTAAGGCTATACGGGGGATCTTTGTCTTTGTGTGTCCCCACGAGACGTCAATAGCACAGCGCAGTTAAACTGACAGCCGCCCCGCTGCAAGCCACACACGAAACATCGACACTGCCCTGCACCTGAACTACATAACAAATATGTGCCTCGAAAAGGAAATGGCCTGAAAAGTCAACCATTATATATTGTCCCATTTGAGGCAGTGCTACTAACAAATGTGGTGAGTTGTTACCTGTGTTTGTTGCACCGCTGCCAACGCAGTATCACTTAATAACCGATAACGACATGCACATTCAGTTTGGCCAAAATCATCTAACCAAGCTCAGTAAGAGGGAGCACGCTACATTTTCACACCACCACTGAATCTCAGATATGAAAGATCCATGAGAAAATGTGAGGAAAACAGTCGAGATGCTGGGGACAATCTGATCCTGTGAACAAAGGTGGGGCGTGCAGTTTCCTGCTCTCAGAAGAACGGGAAGATGACACCAACCCTGAGTTAAGGATAATGGACCGTTGTGAAACAATTGTGCAGGTATAAAGTGGACTATGTATACATCTTGACTTAAAGCTTTCGTGACTGCAGGAATTTATATTATTTGGGTCTTTCGGTAAAGTCACGTAGATCGGTTCAAAGAAAATAACCAAAAACTACGACGTTTCGATCGCAACACAAGCGGTCGTCATCAGGAAAAGGGGGTTAGCTTCTAAAGGCAAACTGTTGGGAAAGAACCATCTGAGGACCCAAACAAAACCATACATAGCAGGGGTCACCAACATTTTTTCCAAAATCATGAGCAAACACAAGATCCAGGTTCGATTTAACACTACGTAAAATTTGTGATCTGATCACATCTGTGAAGGATGTGATCCCTGACATGCAATATCCCGGCGTCTACAACCTAAGCTGTGTCTGCAGCAGTAGTTACATTGGGGAAACTAAGCGAAATGTCTCGGACCGTGTTCGTGAACACAAGGCAGATCTGGAACAAGGTCGGACCAATACCTCGGCCGTGGCTGATCATTGTTTTAATGCGGTGGGCTCACACGAAATTGATTTCTCTAAGACGAAGGTACTTTGCAAACCCACTGACTATCAACAAAGATTCGTTCATGAAGCCATCCATATATATAGACACAGACACAATTTCAACAGAGAAGGTGGTACAAACTGAGCAATCATTGGAAGGACGTTATTAACCAATTTAAGTCATAACTGGCTGTGATGGTCCCATCCTACCACCTTCCGATGTTAGTAGTTATTTTTGGCTCTCTGATTTTACATTAA
>CM025650.2:14729497-14746758 GCA_014621495.2 Entosphenus tridentatus | reverse complement strand
TATTACTTCCCTTCTACGTGACTTTACCGAAAGAACCAAGAAGATGAATTCCTGCAGTCACGAAAGCTTTAAATCGAAATACATATCACTCCTCTCGTGTGCCATGTTGATAATGAGACGACCTGATGCTTGCTTCACATTTGTCCCAGCAGTCTAAACGCTTTGCACAGGGACCATTTTGCATGCGTGTAGGTTTACAGAACAACGTACATGCGTGCCACTGTGAAATTGAACACGAGGAAATACAATATTTAATCCGTAGTTCAACAATGACCAAATCAAGCGTCTCGCTATTAAAACTTGTACGCAGTGGAATAGCCCTCACCGAGAACTCGATATAACTCTGGGGTATTCGTGAGCTCTTGATTCACTTGTAATTAAGCAGACAATTTATTTCTCCGCATTATTCATTTTTTTACACATTGGTTAAACACACGGCAACATCAGACTGGTTATGACATTCAGTGTCTCGTCAGACAGATTAAAACAATTAAGCTGCTTATAAATAAGGTTTATGATAATGTTCATGAGTTATGACATTTTTCTAAGCCGTATTTTTAATAGTTATGCTCTTCTCTAAAATGCCACTCCAACGTGTTAAAGGTCATTAACAACATGGTCACCATATAGCTTTTCAAAACAACACAAATACCATATGATCCAGATCAGAGCTTTCATTCTCCTAAAGCACGAGACTCTGAATTGCAGAATCCGCAACTGTTCTGCAAACCACTTCCCACAGCCTTATGGAGCACAGGGTTTGAACCACGTGGCTCTCAGTTCGCTATGACTGGAACACATCGTTTGGTGATACCGCGTGTCGCGGTGCCCAAGCAACAAAAAACTCAACACGTTCATCAACAATGCTGCTTTAAAATAAATATGCGTATCTTTTTTTATTAAATACTTTTTATTATATAGGCAGTGTTGTTAATGGAATTGTACATTTTACTGACAACAAAAGATTTCTCCCATTGAGATTTAATAACAGTGCACATTCCAGTTTATAATACACACTTCACATTAAATACAATCCACTGAACAATTAACAATGTAAACACAATATTGTGTGCACGCGTAATTGGGATACTGGTAATGCCACCGTGTAAATGGACGATACACGCCCCGCTCCCCCTGCAAACGCTCAGAATCTCTTCACCATGCCCGCGGCCTTCAGGTGCAGACTTCTGATAATTGGCGGTTACCGATTGTGTTTAAGTGTTCTGCAGAATCGCGTACACATGCTCGTGTGTTTTAGCAGGCAAAAAATGGGGTCCCGAATTGCTTGTATGCACTCTGTAAAACAAAAAATAATCATCATAAAAAATACACCTTATTGAATAACAATATATCTCATATATTTGCACATATCTACATCTACATAATAACCAATTCAAATTTAAGCATAATCTAATACATGTATTGATCAAGTGAAAATGAACCATATTGTACATGTATGTGTATATGTGTATAAACAAACACATGTACGTGTATAAACAAACACATGTATGTATATACAGCAGTTAGTGCGCTGTGCTCCAACCTCAGCAGCCCAAGTATGATTTCCGCTCACAACCAATAACAGTGATGAATATTTGATCTGGTCCTGGGTCCCCCCTAGGTTGACTCAGCCTTAAATGAGTACCTTATGTGGCGTAAACATCAACATTGGGGAGACAAAGGTGGCCAGATATGGTGCTGTGTGGCGTGTCGGCCTTCAGCACTTGTCCCAAATGTATGTCAGGCTATAACAAGGGGGATCTTTGTCTTTGTTATACACCAAGTACATATGGGGTGAATACACTCTAATTTATAATTCTAAGTATATTATTCCCAACTGGATGGACACTTTTGACGAAAACTAACATTTTCATCAACTATTAAAAACCCATCCTAAATTTAGAAATTTCAATTTTGTCGAGTGCATTTAACGCCCCTTTACAAAAAGGCAATTTCGTCGGCTTACGCTGGGGGATCACCAACTAATCAGGGGAAAGGACATCTCCCCATTACTCGGGAGCCCACTCAAAGCGCCGTAACCATTGTTCAGTATTCAAACTTCCTTATTTAGATGTTTTTTTTCCCAACATAGTATTGGAGCGTGTGTTGTCTGCAATTGACACATGTGTGTGAATGTACATGTGCATTCTTACTGTAAACAGCCCAACTGGTCCTCCTGTATTTTGTTCGGTATAGCGTCTCACGGCTTCTCTCACATGGACAGGAGTTATAGGAGAGCCAATTTTCTGCATGTAAACATAACACAGAATTTAAAGCACAACAAAGTTACAATGAAGAATTATACCATGGCTAACATCAAAGGCGAGTTATATCTAAACTGGTCCTGGGCCTCCCTTTCACCAACGCATGATAACTAGTGTGGGAAAGTATAGTCAAACAACCACAAACAACCACATGAGTGGAGAAGCCTTCATCAAGCAACGTATATTGAAAAAGGGCCGTGACATTTTGACTTTTTCATTCGCACCAATAATAATAAACAAATTATGTCTACATAAACGTATTTCTATGTATTTTTGCCAAATTTGAAAAAATGATCACATATTACTTCATTGGGACACAGCCATTGCCTCCCCGACTGAAAACCTGGCAGGACTCTCCTGAAAAAGTTGAGTATCAGCAAGGCCTTCCTGGGTAAACAAGCATCGTAATCTTGATTTGAAGCTTTCATGACTGCAGTAATCCATACTCTTTGGTTCTTTGGGTAAAGTCACGCAGGTAGAAAATAAATCGCAATGTTTCAGGCGCAACACAAGCGTCCGTCATCAGGTGGGAAAGCGTGGCCTGCTGCTGATGCAGACTGTTTTAAAGGTTTGAAATGGGTGTAGCCCAAGAGTCATAAAGAAGTGGCCGGGGCTCGTGATGTTAATGTGAGAAATTAGCATGTAGCTGTAAGATAGGAGAGCGGCCTCCTCGACGAGGGCACGGAAGTGGCTATGTTAAAGTGAGGGGTTAGCATGATGTTAATGTGAGCGATTAGCATGTAAATGTAAGCTAGGGGAGCGGCCTCCTAGATGAGAGCTACTCCCATTTCAAACCTTTTACAACAGACTGCATCAGCAGCAGGCCACGCTTTCCCACCTGATGACGGACGCTTGTGTTGCGCCCGAAACATCGTGATTTATTTTATTTTATACCTACGTGACTTTACCGAAAGAACCAAAGAGTAAGCATAGTAATAATAATCATAATTACATACCTGTACACCCATTCTGCGTTGCGTTCCAAATCCCTCTTTCATTATGTGAAGCTCCATGTCTCTTTGCACCAGAAGGGACAATTCCACAATCTAATAACATTAAACGGCAGGACACGATACTGAAATTATAGGTATTAAACAAATCCAGCCACTCGACCGCTCAATGTACATGTGGCTATAGATAAGAGGAATGTAAAAGTAGTGTGGTGGGGTGTGTGCTATGATCATCGACTCCCATGGGGACTACATAAGAGGGGGTGCGCTCCTGAATATGCTTCATGCCTGTAGTTCCTGCACTGTGGAGGTGGTGAGGGTTTGTCGATCAATTTCTTGAAACCTCCTCCCTTCCCATGGACATCAAGATCGCCAACTCCTGGCTTGCCAAAGTATGGCGGTACAGCAAGTGGAATGCTTTCCCTCTGTATGCCATCTCTACAGATATTGCATCTTACCACCACTCACACATGTGTTTTCTCCGTATACTATGGTTTACTTCCACGTATAAAACTCAATGGGTTTGGTGAAACATCCCAATATAGGGCAGCAGAGCCTGGGCAATTGTTTTCACAGGTTCTGGCTGCCTTGTCGTCTGTAATTTCCCATGCCTCTGAATCCTGTCACCATTTAATCGTGACTTAACATATCTCTCAATATAACTAATCGTAAGTAATTAAGCAACATGGTACTTCATTGTTTCAAGAAGGATGACTCGATATTGAGGAAAGTGGTGGGATACTGTAAACACAAACTTAAACTATTGAAAGAATCACAAGTTCTGAACATCGAGGAAAATAAAAAAAATCGGGATTTCGAAAGGGCCTTTGGCATATTTATATTGTGTTATTATATATGACAAAAGGCAATACAAACGGCAAAATTAATTGTGGAAATTTTTTCTGGCAGCTACAAGAACCGAACATTTTTACGTTGACGAACGTGTTAAAAAATCAAATGACTAATGCTGACGGAGTAAAACATTTTCAAGGCAGTCTCACGAGAGCCAAGCTGTATGAAACGCAGTAAAATGCACAGCTGCCTGTCACGTACACACATGGAAATGTTGCATTTTCTCAGAAAGCATACTTATTTATAATTACACTTTGCTTATTTGAACTAAAACAACGCAAGTGTGGACAACGGTGTTGTGCTAAACAAGTTATTTTCCTATATGTGTGCATCGTTACCGTGGCGACTGTCTCTTGAGCCAAGTATGCCAGTGTTTCCATCGCCATGGCATTGGGTTTCACCTCTAGAGAGGACAAATCCAGCCAATCGCGTAGTTTCCCAATCTTCCGGGCTGGAAAAAGAACAAAATAAACGCGTAAATGCACACGTGATAAACACATTACATATTCTCACGCGTGTAGGAACCGCCAGGTGGTGTGGATTTGAGCAAGTGGTCGGCTTTTGGAAGGTTGCAAAATTCAAACTACTTAGGGGTTGACTCAGCCCTCCATCCCTCAGGGTTAATCAAATGAGTACTACTTTGTGGGGAAGTAATCCAGCAGTGGATATATCATGGATAATGATGGTTCCATCTATATAAATGTGAACATGGGCATAGATTTACCAAAGCTGGCCTGTCGACTGTCAAAAAACTCCGCGTATGTTGCTGAATCCATTTCTCTTGTTTGTCGCTCAGCACGCTGTTTTCGCACACGCACACAAACACACGTGAACATGGCGAGCTGGGCATATTTTATGTTTACTTGGGAGGTCCACATGGTGAAATGAAACATGAAATAGACTTCTCGTGGACAAACCCCTGAGTGTCAGGGACGTCTCTGCCAATGGCAAATTCAACACAGGAAGTGATCACAGGCCAAAGGTGTGATGCAAGTTACACTTAAATATTCGCAAAAAGAGGGCAAAACGAATTACAGGCAAATACACTTGATGTCACCACCATGCTTGGGTGCGTGCCAGCCAGGAATCCAGGTATTAATATTTATATAATACCCACAATTCGTTGTACCAGTACACAATGAGTTTAAGTTGCTGTTTTTGTGTTGGATGGGCCCACAGTTTTCATGGAAGGCTCTTTGCTATAACAATTAGCAGCCCATCAGTATTTTGTTTAACAAGTCCGACTCTGCTATTGATGAGGTCATGGATGTTAAAACTTGTCCAGAGCTTGCCTGCTTAAATAAATGACACAAGACAACAGACAACAATCCCCCGTATAGCCTTAACAGACTGTTGGGGTAATTGCAGTTAGCGAGCACCTATGAAGGCTGGAACTGCACACGAGGGGGTGGGTAGGCTAGCACCATGCTCGGCCGCCTTTGTCTCCCGAGTGGCAATGTTTACACATGGCACCAGTTACTCATTTGAGGCTGAGTCAACCTTGGGGAGGCCCATGACCGGTTCAGATAATCGTCACTGGCGTTGGTCACGCGCGGGAATTGAACCCGGATTTCCGGGTTCGTAGCGCAGCGCGCTAACCGCTACACTACCACTCTCCACAAATAAATGATACTGGAATGAATTTGTTTAAAATGTCAATTGTACATGTAGACAGACTTCCTGTTAAGTATTCATGACTGTGTGCTGTGTGCATGTGATGTGCATCACATACAGCAATACGTTCTTGCTTTACACCCTCGGTCTCAGAGTCCATTTGCCATGATGACATCATTCCTGTCTGGTCCAGCACACTTAGTACATCTGCACATACTTTCTGCCGCTTGCTTGCCTCTACAAAACAAGCCATACATTTGTCAATCATTCAAAGCGTCAATTCTTCTTAAACGTATTAAATAATACAAAATCCAATCATTTTAGAACCACACAAGCAGGCTGGATGGGAAACATATAAACATTTCCCCAACTGTGAAAACTTTTCCGGATCATCCTGAAAGAGGTGGGTCCTGCGTAAACATGTGTCAATAAATAATGAGGCTGAAATGGAGAATGCTGGTCATATTTTTTTAAAAGTTGTGGGACATGGCATACAGACAGAATAGCATTGTCTGCCGTGATGAAGGCTTCTCATGAAATCCAACACTGTCGGCCTTATAATGCATCCTGGTTTTTACCAAGGTTGTTAAAATATCTTTTTTGCATTTATGGTCATTGCATGAAAAAAAAAACATTTTAAAATACTTACGATTTGGCCCATATATAGAAATGTCTAACAGTAGACATCACAGATGTATCTATCCAGCTGGAAAAGGGAGCTGCCGTGGTATAATGGCTCGCACACGTGCAGAGGTCGCCCTCTCCTGGCTCGTCAGGGTATTGCAGTAAAAAGTGCTATAATTTGACCTCTACGTTATCGTGTTAACCCCTCGCACGTCTGGGTTCTCTCTGAATACTCGGGTTTCCTCCCACAAATACCCATGATTGGAGTTGGACAGACATCCAAATATAGGACTATAGAGCTTGGGCATTTGTTGGGGCCGGTTCTGGCTGCTCTCCTGTATGTCTTTCCCAAGCTTGAGTTTGGTCTCTATACATCTGCAGGAATTTATGTAATAGTATAATTTGTACTTCCATGCTTTATTCATATTTATTTTTAGTGACTTGCTTAACTTTCAGAAACCTTACTCTTGTATCCTTCATTGTATTTTGTTTATATAACTTGCTGACCCACCCCTACTGGAGTAGCACCCCGCACCTCCAATTAGCACGGTTGGCTACATACAGTGTGAACGAAGTTCAACATAGGTACATGTAAAATAGAGTCATAATTCACAAGATTCATACAGTATAAATATGATTCTGTCTGCGGTTCATCATGCCTTCGTGTGAAATGTGTGCGTGTTATAAATACTACAGCGTTTTGAAAAGCAACTTGCATGAATGATGCGACGTAAAAAAATATAGAACAAAAAATATAACTAAATATATTAAGTCAACTTGGCCCAGCAGACATTTTTTTTGTTTTGGTTTCTGCACGTGTAATTTGTGGATGCTGTTTATTGCATCTGTGCTTATTGTAACGATATGCAATTGAATGGTGAGCATGCACCACACACGCACTCCACACCTGGCCCAAAGAAATCCTCATCTTCCTGCACACTTTGTAGCACGCGTGACTTGAGGTCCCGGAAGTTGAGGTGAGCTATCAGACGACGCATCTTCCCCTGACCAACACGGCCAACACACACAATGTTACCCATAATGAATGAACGATGCTTTGTTGGTCAGCACATTTCCAACACAAACAAAACAACATATACACATGCTGTTAAATAAAGCATTCCTTGTGTAAACATATACATACATTTCTATGACCGATATGTATTCACTCGGCATGTAACAATTCTTAAAATCCGAATATTTACGCATGCTTAAATTCACAGCACTGCTTAAACAGCACATTGAGCAAGTGTAACAACTATTCAATAAAAGCTGAAATTTATGAGAGGAAGTTGAAGGTCAAGCTGAGTTTGCTGAGGAAGTTATTTATAACCGTAACATATTAATTTGCAAGAGTGATCAGGGTCACCAAAATGACCAAAGTTATGATAAACAAGTACAACAACGAACCAAACAGAGATCAGCGCAAACACAAGGAACTATACATTTTAGCAAAAACAACCGCATTACAGATTAAATAAAAAATTAGTACACAAACAAAGCATTAAAATAAATTTTTAGTCACATAAATTGCCTCAGACAAATTACTTTTGAAAAGTTTCACTGTAAAATTAAGTGACAGAAACATCAAATTGGATTTCAAGTTAAATTAGCACGAGTATATTATTTGGGTCTTTCGGTAAAGTCACGTGGATAGGTTCAAAGAAAATAACAAAACACTAGGACGTTTCGATCGCAACACAAGCGGTCGTCATCAGGAAAGGGAAGTTTGCTTCTCAAGGCAAACTGTTTATAAAGGTTTGAAATGGGCATAGCCCAAATGTCAGCAGCTAATGTTAATGTCAGTGGTGGGCAGTGACCACGACGGTGGTTGGTTTTCCACCAATCAAAGGGCTGCCAGGTGAAAATTAGCATGCTCATATAAGATAACCTGATTTCCAAGTTCAACCTACTTTCCAAGAAGAAGCCAGATCCACACGTTAAAAAGATAGACGTTGACAAGATTGTTATCAGTCTAATTTTCGACAGCCTAAAATCGGTTCAAGCTAACGGTTGAATTTCGCAGCCACCCCTTAAAGGTTTTGGACACATTACTGCAGATGTGGCAAGATCGGAGACACCTATTACTCTTTCGTTCTTTCGGTAAAGTCACGTAGCTTCAAATCAAGATTAAGACACCTATTAGCAACATCAGTAAAGATGAGCGCTTTGAGGTTTCTCAATTAAAAAAGAGAAATGACATCGTCATCCTCTCAGTCGACAAGGGCAATACCACAGTCATCATGGACAAAACCACATACAATAACAACATTCAGGACCTACTTAATGATGGTAGCTATACAACATTTTTAAGAGATCCCACCGACAGCCTCGTTACAAAAACCAACAATATCATCACCGATTCGACATCTTTAAATCGAACCAACCAAGCGGTTTTCCTTAAAACCCTCTGCTGCTAGACCACCCAGATTGTATGGCTTACCATAAATCCATAGAGAAGCTACACCCCTTCATCCTATCGTCTCCACCATTGACTCACCCACCTACAAACTGGCCCGTTTTCTGTCTGAGACCTTACAACCACTCACTGGAAAGACCACCTCAGCTGTACTTAACTCAGCTCACTTGATATCATTAATTAAGGACATCTCACGATCTCCAGGTGATTTGCTCGTTAGTTTCGATGTAGTCTCTTTGTTTACCAAAGTTCCTGTGCCTGACACCATTGCAATCACTGAAGATTTGGTCCAACAAGGAGTGAATGCTGATGTACCGGCGGCCCTGGTGAAACACTGCCTCACCAACACTTACTTCACCTGGAATGGAACATTCTACAAACAAGTTGAAGGTACCCCAATGAGTTTTCCCTTATCTCCAGTTGAAGCCAATGTTTTCATGGAAAAATTTGAGACAGATGCCATCCAGGCATCCGCTCTACGTCCGTCCCTGTGGAAGAGGTACATTGATGACACGTTCGTCATCTGGCCACATGGCCGACCAGCTCTAATTCACCATGGAGGTGGAAAAAGATAGCAAGCTACCATTCTTGCATATTTTAATCGAAAAGAGGCCAGATGGCTCAATGGGACACTGTTTATCAGGAAAGCCACCCATACGGATGCCTACCTAAAACCTGACTCCCACCACCATCCTTCCCAGAAGAAATCCCTCATCAAAACTCTACACCATAGAGACTGATGCATTTCCGACCATCATCACCTAGCCAGTGAGCTGGAACACGTACACCAAGCTCTCAAGATGAATTTGATATTCAGACTGCACAATCCGTAAAGTTATCACCCCAACCGTTGAGTTGTTACCTGTGTTTGTTGCACCGCTGCCAACGCAGTATCACCTAATAACCTATAACGACATGCACATTACGTTTGGCCAAAATCATCTAACCAAGCTCAGTAAGAGGGAGCACGCTACATTTTCACACCACCACTGAATCTCAGATATGAAAGATCCATGAGAAAAGGTGAGGAAGACAGTCGAGTGCGCGAGTTGCTGGGGGGAATCTGATGCTGTGAACAAAGAATCGATAGCTTAGCATCACATTCTGATTCCAAAAAGTAACCTCAGGCACATTTGAAGCAAGACAAATTGAGTCTGAAGACGGTCGCTTGCGTTGCGATCGAAACGTCGTAATCTATTATTTTGTCTACCTACGTGACTTTACTGCAAGAACCAAAGAGTAAAGACAAATTGA
Source organism: Entosphenus tridentatus (assembly GCA_014621495.2). Lineage (NCBI taxonomy): Eukaryota > Metazoa > Chordata > Hyperoartia > Petromyzontiformes > Petromyzontidae > Entosphenus > Entosphenus tridentatus. Next base: position 14,736,781 of record CM025650.2, on the reverse strand, counting down.
GGTTAGAAGAAATTTGCAGAGAACCGCCTCAAGTCAATGGAAGTAAATAAAATCGCTAAAATAGAAGAGCCTGTATATGCAGTGTCGATTACTTACCTTATCCTTTCTCATGAGGAAAAGTATGTCTTCCAGACCAATGTGCTTACCCCCTCGCATGGCAGACACATCCTGCAGGTGTGACAGCTGCACGCATTTGCACACACAAGCAGTCAATTGTTAACCTTCCGTCATTGATAGATGCATCAGAGAAAAACTTACATTGGTCATGCACATCTTTCCATAACTCCATTTGCCTAATTTAGTCAATTTTCCATTCAAAATGTAGATGGCATGTCCTGCATATGTAAATGGGTAAGTGCAATTCGCCGTCATACTTTGCCTTATTCACATATTTACTAACTTATTAAGGTTAGTCTGGATTTGTAAAATGCCACTCACCATTAGCGCGAGTTGTGTGTGAGTAACATCCTCAATGAGTGCAGCCGACTCCTGCAAAGGACGGCGAACATCCCCCATTGCAAACCTGCAGGTGTAAGTGCACAGCTTGTTATAGTTATTGACAGACACACCTATTGCTCAAAATGCCCCCCCCCCCCCCCAATATATTGCTATAAACAAGAATTACTATGCTATGTAAATAAAAACAACAATTTGATAAACCTTGGCCACAATATCTGGACTTGTCTTCATATAAATCAGTGCATAGATTTCTGTTTATATGATTGTGGTTATGGTTGTACTTGATTCATCCCTAATCTCTGAAATTACATACAATGAAACAATGGTAAAAAAAAAGTATAAACAGAGCAATGTAATACAATACACTATTCGACATTATTGTAAACAAATAAATAAAAAGTCCATCCCATGTGTTCGTGAATTTTTTAATATTTTAGGCAGTAAATTAGTTTTCAAATGTAGATATCTTTCTGGGTTGGGACCCCCAGACCCCCTGGGAGATTTGGTCCCCCCCAATGTTGACTCCATGGCGAGGTGTGAGCTGACATCTCAGTGCGAGGGGTGAGCTCACATCATGCTTTGTATGTCGGAGACCAGCGAAGGGCGCGAACTCTGCTGCACCCCCAGCCCAGACACCGGGGCAGGGCTGCCACCGGAGCCCTGCAGATAAACATCGCCACACCAGTGGGCGGCAGCAGCAGCAGCAACAGGCGTGTCTTTACTGCCACTGAGAGACATGTGTCGATGTTTCAGCACCCTAGCCCTATTCAGGAAATATAATTCACGTACTTATTTACCCAGAAAACTCAGTCTGAAGGATCTTATTTCTACCAATGCCACTGTCCGCGTTTAGCTATGGCAGGAAACCGGAGAACCCGGAGGAAACTGGTGCAGACCGTGGGGACACAGAGAGCGAGAGAGAGAGAACACGCAATCTGTGTATGTGGCCGGGCGTGGTGCTGGTCACCAAGCCCTCGTGTGCCGTGCCGGCCTTCACTTGCCCCCACAGTCTGTGTGGGCTGCACGGGGGATCTTTGTCTGTGTGTATACGTGCGGTACAGTCATGTTACACACTGTCTGTGTACAGTAACGTTACACACACGTCGCTGTGATCGCGATGTACGCGCCACCAGACACCCTGGACGCCTTTGCAAACGAGATGCTCCGTAGCAACGAGATGTGTTCATCTCAAGGGGGTTTCAGGCGAACTACTTAAATGAAAAAACAAAAAATATAAAACTTCAAGTATAAAAGTAAAATTGTGTCTGGCGGGCGCCACCTCGCCTGGAGGGCGCTTGGCCCTGGTGAGGCCCCGGGGGCCCCGGGCCCCTCGCGGCCCCGCGCTCACCTTGCAGTCTGCGGAGCTCTCGGGCTCCTTCACCCGCTCCATCTTCCTCTTGCTGCTCTTGGGCTTCGTCATGGCGCCTCGCTGCTCTCCTCCTCGTCCACTCTTCACCGCGGCCGCGTCGCGGGGGAATCGATTCGCGCGTCAACTCACAGAATCGATTCGCGAGTTTCGCTTCTTCTCGCATCAACGTCGCGCCCGGAGATGATCATCACGGCGATGATGAGAGATGTGCGACTCAGATTTGCTGTCTCTCTCTGGTTTGCGGATTCTGCAGCTTGCGTAGATTCCAGAGTCACCGTACGAGACGCGGTCACCGCCGAACCAATCAGCGAATCATTCGCGGATCGACGCGGCGGAGTCGGAGAATCTCAGTCGATGTCACCGCGAGGTTAAGACTCGGAGCAGAGGACAACTCCAGTAGTCACAGCAGCCTCAGCCTCACAGTCAGCCTCGCTCAGTCTCACTCAGCCTCACACCACCACTGCCTCACAGCCTCAGTCATCCTCTCAGTCTCACACCACCACAGTCAGCCTCAGCCTCACACCACAGTCAGCCTCACACCACAACCCTCAGCCTCTCACGACCCCCGCGTCGTCACGAGTCCTCGCTGCCCGTGCGCTCTGGGCTGCCCTCGCCATGAAGTGGGGCAGCTACAAGTACCGATTCGTGCCTTGGATGTGGCTCAATATTCTCAAAAACCAGAGGCGAGTGCCGCAAGCACACAGCGCCACGGCTGCCTCCCTGCCACGGGCGAGGCTGCAACACGACTGGACTTGCGGCTAACGCGGCCGTAGGTCGCCTCCTCCTCCTCATCGTGACCGCGAGCCAAGTCGTCAGCTGCGGGATTCAGGATTTGCACCGTGACGTCAACTTTATGTTTAACTCCTCTTCAACGTCACGGGCTCGTAATGTATCTCTTTATACTGGTAGGAACGAAGGGAACCAGCCTACAATAGATTATATCGTCCGTCCGTCCGTGTAGCAACATCGCCCCCTACTGCAAACACTTGGCAGGACCCTACAAAAACCTTTAGACTCAGTGGGGCTTTCCTGGCTAAACAAGTGTAATAATACATTATGTTTATATTCTTTGGTTATTCGTTCCTACCAGCCCACCCCGCAGGGTCCTGTTTGGGTGTCTCCGTCCAAGTTAATAGAGACCCCATTCCAAGCGATATCTTATTCCCCAGGCGATGCAGTGTGTGCTGTGGTATCACCATCATCACCGTGTCGAGATCACCAGTCCGCGCCATCTGGGCCACTGGTACCGCTGTCATTGCCCCTTGACCCGCACCTGAGCACCCCCATGGGTCTCGTGCTCGCAGTGCATCTTCATCATCTTCAGGCAACTCAGAACGCGCCGCCGCCGCCGCCGCCTCCGCTCACTCGCGCCGGGAGGGGCCATAGACGAGCAGACAGGCGACATGCGGCGGCGGTGGAGCCTGTGCCGACGTGTGGCCGGGCTCTGCGGGCATCACCATATCAAGGTTGTGTAGCCAATTAAAGAGTGTTAAGATGTGGGAGAAACCCCACACGTGAGAGGGGGGCAACACCGTCCCATGCAGACGGAATAGGTGTCCAGCTCTGTCCACATTGTTGCTGTATGCCACCTCGTGGCGAGTCAGGGGTGATGGCTCCTTTGACGGCCACGGGAAGGGCGCTTGACAACATCTGAGTGCGATCCAGCAACCCTCGCTGCTGCTGCTGCTGCCTCCTCGGTGCTGGATTACAGGCCACGTGCGCGGCCACGTCAGGCCGACAGAGCCACGATCCCCCCCCACGCCCTCCGTGACGCGGGTTTGACTCGACGTGTTCCCGCCGCTTGTGGCCAAGCACCGCATCCGGGATCGCGCTCGGCTCCTGGTCCCAGCGCCGTCGACTGCAGAGGTCCCAACCTCCCTGGCGGGCCCCGTCAGCCCCAGAAGCGTGTTCGCGGTCCTCAGTGCACTGACGAGAACGTGAATTTAAACTCTCAAGTTGCAGGATCTGCCGGAGTTCCGCGTCTACCGGTGGCCCACAGCACAAGCGGGGGACGCGCGTGTTCATTCACAGCGCTTGTTTCAAATAGCCATACTACAAATACATGCACATATGATACGCTTCCTTATATGTGTGTGTTTTTACACATCTCATCATCCACACGGCCTTCTGGGAGTGCATATTGTCAGTATCATTGGTGTAATACAAGCAACTTCATTTTCATGGGGAGAGACAAATAATGGGGAGGCATTTTGTCCGTTCATTAATTGTTACTTTTATTCTCCACAACGACGCATCATACTTAGTTCATGCTCAAACGGAATCCTAAATGTAACACGTAGGCTTTCGCGGCCGATATCAATCATAATTGATAATTGATGCTGGCTGTAACTACCATCGAAATGTCGCGACCAGTTGTCACGTGCGTGTGGACCGCTCCAACACCCCGGCCGTGCTGCTGGAGCACTCCTTGGGCACGTTCGACTCACGTGACAACTTTATCTAGTGACTGGGTCGGCTGGAGGAGGGTTTACGACACATTTTACTGATACGATCTGACCCAAATTGTAATTACAAATAGACCATGCACCCTTGCTCTTTAGTGAACACGTGTGTGTGTGTGAGAGAGAACAGGACGCTGCGTGTGGTGCGTGCACGAGGTGACGGGGAGCAGCTGGGCCATGGCGAGGTGGCAGCACAGCTGCTATCGCTTCTCCAGGCCCTGAATAGTACGTGCATAGCTCGGAATATTCCTTTACTAGCTTGTTAATTTACGAAAAAATAGCCCGGAATATAATTGTATATTGTGTACATTTAATGGCAGTGAATCTTGCACGAAAGTGTGTCATCAAACACTTCACTGCATTTCGTTGTCGCAATGTATTAATGGCAGTGATTCTTGCCCAAAACTACGTCATAAAAGCACTAGATATACTTCAATTTGTTCAAATTCACTGTTCTGATACTCTATTCTCTTCTGCTTTCGGTCGCTGGGGTTGAAATAAATTGGATTGCAATACAATATCTGGAAAATCACCGAGAAATGTCTGTTTTACCAGAATGTAGAAGCATAAATTAGACTTACCGTATTTTCTCAAGTGCTGAAGAAATAAATAAAGACACCAAATCCACTTTGTTGCTGCGTAGAATTATTTATTAGATTCACTTTCAATAAAGAAACGTCAAACTTAAAGCGAATTTGCGAAAAAAAATTCCGCTCGACCTGCACGAGTGTAAAAATGCACCCGCTCATGAATATTAATGACAGGGGGGGAGGGCATGGGAGTGACGTCACGCGCGTTACACACAGACATTCTTGGCTCATTATAGTCGTAATTTACGGTACTCAGTTTCATACAATTGTCGTTGTCAACATACCCCTTGTTTGCGCGAGTTGCTGGGGAGAGAGCCTCCGTGCTAAAGTATTGTCAAGCAACGCCCATGACCGAAAAGTGTGTAGGAGGCTTTCATAAAGCAGTGGATTGACTTAGGGGTTTACTTTGACTTTTAGTTATTCGCACTACAGTGAATATTGCTATCGGATTGAGATCCAAGCGAGGGAAAAAAGATGGAGTGTTTTTGGGACAAATATAATACCCAAATGCAGCGCCCCATGCTTCTTGGCTTACGTTTCAGTTTTTGTTCCATTTTATTTGGAATTGTCGTGAATGATGTTGAGCACTGCGTGCCGTGAGGAGCGAGTAAAGTGGCGTGGGCACTCTGTGTCGTCAGGGGAAGCGGGGAGGCCCGTGGACGTGATGCGCGCCTCTCTGGGCTTTGCCGTGGAGCGCGCTGCGAGCTCCGTTCCCGGGGCGGGTGCCGGAGTGTTCGTCACGGGAGGCGCCGTCCCCGCCCACGCCCTCGTCTGCCTCTACCCAGGTGCAAGGGCACTGCCGCCACAACTTTTACATTTCACTATAATCTTTACGTTTTTTGTCCGAGCCAGCTTTCGTTGCTGAAATTGTTTAAATAAATGTTTTGTTTGCGTGCTGTTTTAAATGTATTCTGCAATGTGGGTGCATTTGCTCTACTTTCTACTTGGTTGTTTTTGTATTAATTTGTTTGATTCATTGTTGTGCGTTGTGTTATTTTGAGTTGTCAGCTGGTTACACGAAAATAAACGTAAACTTCACACATTCAATGAATACAATTTTTCATCGTAATTTAACAACTTTGAATATTCATCATTACACTTCCCATGTTATGTATGTCACTTGACCACTTCTTCAGTGGGATTTCAAAACTATTTCGACCTATTCACTTCCATATTCGCTAACAGCTTAAGGTAGGATATATATCCCAAATGAATAGCTACAAAAGTCATTTATAATTATGTTTGTTTATCAGTATAATTTTATTTGGTTGAAAAATTCCATATTATTGCGGCCAAATGATGTGAAAATTGTCCCTGTGCATGACAGGCACAGTGTATCAGAAGTTTGAGCCGGTGCTGTTCCAGTCGCTGGGGAACCCATTTATGTTCTGCTGCCTGGACGGCGTGCTGGTGGATGGCCGTGACCGCGGCCTCTCCCGGATCGTCTACAGGTGTCCAGCTGGCCCGTGCACCAGCGCGTGGCTAATTCACAGTTGCTACACGGGCCTACAAAGTGCCACCCTCTCACGAGGGGTGGTGCACTTGCCACTATTAAATACGGGTCATGTGAAGTTCACCATAACCAACAATATGTTATACTCTTTGGTTCTTTTGGTAAAGTCACGTAGAGAGAAAAATAATCGATCACGACGTTTCGATCGCAACACAAGCACTCGTCTTCAGGCCGACTCTCTTGAGTTGCATTACATTTCTAAGTTTGCCAAGTTTGATCTGTTTTTAAATCCTTTATATTAAGTTCACTTGCTTGCTTGCGCGCTTACGACCGTGCAAATCTTTCGGTCGTTTTTTAACCCACTTCCCGTGATCCAATCGAGCTGACATTTTGCACACAGACTCGTTGTGTGTGACAATTTATTTTCGTGAAATTTTTTTCCCAAAATTTTCCACTTTTTAGGAAAAAAAAAAATTCATATTTAATTTAAAATACCAATGTGATAATGAAACTCTTACTCAAGAAAAACAGAAATGAATAATAAAATAAAACCGATGGCACGCATATAAAGGATTTATAGTGAAAAACTTTGTTTTTACGGGTTAATTTTTTCTCTCTCTCACCCTGTTCCTTCTGAATTTCACCCCCAACCACCTCTGATTAGCCGAGGTATGCCTAGCTCTGCGATCTTACATTTACTTGCAAATTCCATCTCTAGCCCCGCCCACTTACCCTTGGGTTGTACCCATCTCAAACGTAAAACACATTCCTGCGGAGGGAGCTGGCAGGAACGTTGGGTTACTCGGTCAATTGCCAGGGTCAACGGTGGCGTGGTGTATTCCGCAAATATGCCTGACTTTGAGGGCGGGCACAAGCCGGCGTGAGTAGGTTAAACGTTGAGTTTTATAAGAGCACCACGGGGTGACCAGCCCCTCCCCACCCAGCCCCACC
>CM025650.2:14691767-14729397 GCA_014621495.2 Entosphenus tridentatus | reverse complement strand
ACCAGTATAACCTTTGTCTGCAGCAGCTCCCTCGCTACATTTCTTCCTGCCTCAGCAGTCCGCCAGCTGTATTTTTTCACCTGAAGACGATCGCTTTTATTGCGATCGAAACGTCGTGATCTACTATTTATTTTTCTATCTACGTGACTTCACTGAAAGAACCAAAGAGCATGAATTCCTTCAGTCACGAAAGCTTCAAATCAAGAGTCAACAATATATTGGTTTCATAAATGATCATTGGGTACTGTTGTGTCTGTGGCCGTGTGGCGCTGTGTAACGGGAAGTGGAGCGGTGAGCGCACAGGGTTACAAACCTGGCGACCTGAGTTCGATTGCTGCTCACTGCCAACACCAGTGACGATAAGCTGAACCAATCCTGGACCTCTCCGAGGTCGACAGGTGTGGTGCTGGCCATACGTGTCCCGACTATGCCGTGCTGGCCTTCTTTCAGAACTGCTCACGAACACAAATTGCCCCAACTAATTCAGGTTATAGGGGGATCATTGTGTAATGCTGGGAGCTCGCTAACGACATGTGTAGACTATATGGGGGATCTTTGTCCGTGTTCTTGTAATGCTGGGTGTGTGTGTGTGGTGCTGTGTGTGTGTAGGTCTTGTAGTGGGCGAGACAGGCTGGGGCCACACGCCCTGAGTGATGTCACGTGGCTCACTCCCCAGCCCATAAATCCACTCAGCATTGGCCAGTACATCAACAACTGCTCAAATGGTATCTATTGCATGTGCCCCCATACAGTTTACCAACCACGTACTGTACTTGGTTTTATTTAGAACAGCAATTTAGCAAGTAAACTATACGCCTCGCCTCTACATGATGTGGAGGGAAGGCCACATCCACTCAGACCTCTTGCACTGCCAGTCTTATCTGTGCTGTCACACCTCTCCCATTGTGTCACTGGACTTTCATTTTAAAAGCAGATTTGTGGGTGTTTTTTTGTTCACATCTGGCAGAAAAGGAAGCGAATGTGTGCTACCAGGAGTTTGATGTGCCTCCATCATTTCCCTTGAACCTGCGCCGGTTCCTACCCAACGTGCCCTACAGCCACGACATCGAGAGGTAAATGCCTAATGACCACACGTGCCAGTGAGTACACGTCGCTAATTGCTGGGCAACACGTGCATGACGATTAACAAGTGTACGGCTGCTGTCTCTTGGATCTTTACACCCGTCTTGCAAGCCATCAAGGCCGGTAATTCGTGTGTGTAGTTTACCAACTCTTACATGTGCTTGTCCTGTTGTGTGTTTTTTAACAGGCCTCTGCGTTGTGTAGTATTGGTATCCTTACGAAAGATCCTTTCAGGAGAAGAACTTTTCTCCAACTACTACACGCTAGTTCAGTGAATACCCATAGTGATGCTCAGATCGTTTATCTCACAACTTCCCACATCAGCCGCCTCCCAGGCTTAATCTTGGAAAGTGATAAGGGAAGGGGAGCCACTTTCCTTCAGGGCTGCTGGTACTAAACTACCCTTGAAAAGACGAGTAAATGAATAACTACGGCTCAACACTTGACTGCACCAGCGGAAGAGAAGACAGTGGGACAAAGATACGAGTGGGATGTAAGATTAGAATCCAGATGCTTGCTCTTGCTCCACCATTGCTGGCCATGCACCCTTTCTGCATCACACTCTCTCGCGAGCTAGAGAGCACGAGTCCCTGAAATATATTTGTTCAAAACAGCCATAAAATTGTGCATGTTAATTTGTGTTGCCATACTTATAAGTTCAAGGAACCTCATCAACTACATTAATTTAAACTCATTTTTAAGGGACAATGTACCCCTGAAACATGTATGCTGCCAAATTTGAAAGTCCATGGCATTTGCAATACAATTTTTACTTTTCTGATGTAAACTTGTTTTGAATTGCTTCACACGAGCCACTGAAGCCTACACGTTTTGTTAGGAAATGCCACATATCCACCCTGATTTGGGGGATGCAATCCCATACATACATTTAAAATTATTACACATGCGTGTTGCACACGTAGAAGGGTATAATAAGAGTTCGTCCATACTGTATCCATTTAAGTTTGCATCCACGAGGATTTGTAAGCCTGGTAAGCTTGGGTGGTGACATGGCCCCGTGGTACTGTAAACATACGAGCAGCCTGCTTCAGTTGACATTGAAGATCCTTGGAGGTCATTCACAAGAATAGGCCATTGTCTACGAGCATCATTGTCCATATTCAACAATGTGAAAAATGACACGCAAACTACTTGGTTTAGAATTATACAGAGCAACCATTGCCTCTGCTGTGAACACTTGTCAGGACCCACATGAAAGAGTCATGAGACTTGGGCTTTCCTGGGTAAAAAAGCACAATAACCTGCATCGTGTCCTTTAAGTGGTCTTGGAAAAAGATCAGCATCACTTTTGAATTAACAAGTATGGTATCCTGTATCTGTTATACAGCAGGTAGGCTGTCCTGTACAATTAGCATCCTGCATCCACTCCCCTGACCATATTGCAGTCATTCCAAGTTGTGCACTTTGTATGTGGCCCAATGGCATGCATGCCATATGATTTTTCTTGAATGTTAGGCTGCTAGAACAGCGCCAATTTCCTTTGCTGTCCAGCCCCTCGTGTGTGCAAAAACCCAACTGCAGACCATTTGCCCATAAGCTAAGAGTTGGAGCAGCGCAGACAGAGGTCAGCGCATGGTTCACTGCAGTTATGCAGCCATGGGAAATCCACAGCACAAGCAGTCGCAAACGACTTCTACCATCAGCGGAGCAGTCAACGAGGTAGCAGACAACCAGCAGGGCCGCAACATTGGCAGAGAATACCAGGATGAAGCATACATCCAGTAGGTTGCAGAAATGGCAGAAAGTACACATCAACAGTAAATAATGGAACAGCCAACAAATACGAATATAAGATGTATTGGGTAGAAGTTTGCAAGTGGGTTACACTCCAGAAATTAAATAAAATCTAGTTGTGAAGAGACGTGCAATGTCCGTCCCTCAACATTTCACTTGCATGTATGCTGAACTTCTTTCGCACTGTACATGGCCAACAACAATAATCGGAGGTGCGGGACTTGCATGAAAAAATCGGGGATTTCATTGTAGTTTTTCTTTACCACTCTTGTCTTGCATTTGAAACCAGAAGTAGGCCTCTCACAGGCTGTATATTGCACGTTTTACAAACTGATGCATGCACAAGACGGTGGGTGATCCATCAGTCACCGAGTAGATTTCATTACATACAATATACAAAAGCCGCTGTGCCTGCCACTTTAAATGAGATGCACTCAGATGTGCTTCACTGTTCCGATGCGGTCGGCGAGAAACTGAGAGAAATGCGACACCAAATGTTCATGGTTTTGAGCAATGATCGTCTCGTGACTACCCCCATTCTACTTATGGAACGAAGTGTGGGGAAGTGTAAAGGGAGTGGGGGGGGCAGAAGGGGGGGGGGTGCAGAGGTGGAGCTGTGCGAGAAGCGAACCTGCCCGGGTCGTGGCACGGGAGAGTGTACACGAGTGTCTTCACACAGGGACAGAGAAGTGATGAAGGCAAACAAACATATAGACACACACACAGAGGCACAGAGGCAGGCAGATAGACAGATACACAGACATAGGTACACACACGGGTAAAGGGATGGACATAGAGATGGAGAGAACACATACATAGAACACAGAGACATCAGGCAACTGATGGGGAAGGGGCAGCGTGGTTTGGTTGATTGGCAGGGTGTGTGGTGAGGAGTGGTCGTGTGGCGATTGTAGAAGGGTGTGGTGGAAGATATGTGCTGGAGGTGTTGGCTGGATGGGTCCGTTCATTAAGTAAATTCCCATTACAATTCGGCTTTGATTTTTGGATCTGGCAAATGAGCTAATTGAGGCATTTGCCAGGATATTACAAAAGTAATATTCGATGCCTACCAGTGTATCTTCTTCTAGCTACTGGCACAGTAGAAAAGTATTTCCCACAGTACCATTACAAATCAGCCAGAGCCATACACCTCTGCTGCTGCCACATCTGCCTTTGCCATTTGGTCACCCATCTGCAGGGAGTTGGGATCAACTGGAAGGAACTCCCACTTGTTGTGACCGTCTCCTACATCGCCCGAGTGAAGAGAAAATCGAATGTACACACATTGAGCCCAGTCACCACAGGCAACTTTAAAAAACCGATGCCATCACTTCATGGCAAACGAATAAACCACTAGACCTTTAAAATACACAACACATCTTAAATCCTGCACCACTGACACTTTCTAGTGTTCATTTTATGGTTTTAATTTGTTTTCTAGTTTTAAATCAAATAATTCCACTACATATATATGCTTATATATTTAGCATTCTGATCACAAAATCAAATGCTGGTATACAAAAAAACATTAAGAAAAGCTAGGTCTGTTGGTACATAACCACACAAACACATCTATTTGCTGGAGAACCGAGGACGAGGCGTAGGACGGTCAGGGAGGGGCCCCGGGCCATGGACACCAGCTGCGGAGCCCTCAGTGTGGGGGGAGTCTCCCTTACACATTCCCCATGCCAGACACCTCGGACGTTAGCCTGCAACAATAATTCAGAGCAGACACTTCAGGCAACACACTTGACACAATTCATAGTCTCGGTTCTTTCGGTAAAGTCACGTAGATAGAAAACAAAAAATGTAAAAAAGCAAAAAACCCACGACGTTTCGATCGCAACACAAGTGGTCTTCTTCAGGTGGAAAGAAAAGGAACCAAGAATATTCATTCTTGCAGTCACGAAAGTTAAGTCTAAACTTGACACAATGTCCAAGCTGGAAAAAGTGATTATACAGTTCTTCAAAACATAAGTGCATTGCAGGCTAGGATGGTTTTAGTTGTTTCAATGTATCCTGTTTCATCAAGTAAGAACTCAAGAGAACATTTGCATATGACAAGGGTCACCAAAATTATGTAATAAACAAAAGTACAAAAATGACACAAATATATATCAGAGCCAAACAATCGGAAATTAGAGCAGAGCAACAAAAATAATCAAGGTCAAATACATTTCCTATTAAAAACCAAAGTAAAAGTAAGCTAGAGAAACATGAACATAGACTGAAGGCGAATATTGCACTATTATATAAACAGCTCTATCACCAATGACTACAAAAACGTAACCATGCTTTTCGAATGGTCAGTTTGAACGTGTTTGGAAATCCGTCATCTGCAGATTGTGATCAGGTTATTAAGCAACGTTGTACTTCCCTTTACAAAATTTGTATTGCCCTGGTGTCAAACATGTCCAGAAATCAAATGGCTGTGTGCATGAAGCACCTCTAGTATAATTGACAGAAAAATCGGAGTTGCATTTGTATCAGAATTTTCCAAATCTGTCATTTTGTTACTGCAGGGTATTACAATGAAGATGAATATTGGATGAAATGCGCACATTTTAATTAAGTGATTTTTTATTTAAAATCAGTGTACAGTTTTCAGTCATGACAATTGTTACCTGATGTAAATGCGTACATTGCATTGTTGAGTCATTTTACTATTTTGCTCAAATGTACGTGTAATTTGTGAGTTGTTTATGTAAAAACGTACATTTGAAATATCAATTATTTTTGTTTGCTGATTTATTTTTAGTAACAAAAACGTTGTCGGTTCATATTCACATATTTGATGTCCCAATATCTCATTAAAAAAAATCTCAATTCTTAAGTCAATGCTTTGGGTGATTTTAATCTTAATCTCAGCACTCCCTCTATTGCTTCCATCCCCTTTCTCTTTGTCACTCCTTCCACGACTCATTCCTCTGGTAATATTCTTGGCCTCATTTTCACCTCCGTTTTTAAGCATCCCCCCTCTGATCCCTCCTTCCTTTCCCTCACCAACTTTCTCCACCCCAACTATCCCCCTGCCCATCCAATCCTCCGTCAATCTCCACTCTACCTCTCAACAAGTTATTTAATCTCCAGCATTTCCTCTCGCCTACCTGCTATATCTGATTTCAGCTTCCTTCATCCTAATTCAGCATCCACTACCCTCTCTAATGCACTCCTTCCTCAACTCCCTGGCTCCCCCCCTTCGCATTCGGTCCCCTTCACGTAAGCCTCAACTCTGGATAAATCCCCTCCTCCAGTCAAAACGAATCCCTCTTGCGCAAAGCTGAAAAGGTTTCACAAATCGTCTCTCTCAACCAACAACCTGACTTCATGTCATTCCACTTCTTATCCCACTTGGACAAAGCAAAGATTATTTTCTGGCCCTCATCTCCCCTGTTGCCCCTCATCCCCGTCAACTATTTTCAACTCCCAACAATCTCCTCCACAACTCTCCTCCAGTTATCTCTATCTTGTCCCTTCTACCAAAGATTTCTCTAACTTTTTGACATCTAAAATGGTCTCCATCTGTACCTCCTTTCCTTCCCCATTTCTCACGGTCCCATTCCTTCAATCTTTTTCCACACATGCACCTCAATCCGACTCTACTTTCTCATCCTTTACTTCAACATCTCCACCCTACTTCCTATCCACTTGACCTTATCTCCTCCTCCTTCACACCCCATCTCCTCCCTCTGATTCTCCCCCTACCTTGTTTGCCTATTCAATTCCTCCCTTCTCTTCTTCCTTCTCTTCTTTAACTACTTGAACGCCTGATCCGCTCATGCCTCAATCAGTACATTTTCTCTCACTCTTTATTACCCACAATTCCAATCCGGGTTCCGTCCCTTCAATTCCACTGACACAGCCCTACTCGCAGTACAGAAACATCTGTCGAACTCTGTGCACGCCAGTCCTTCTTCGTTTTCATTCGACTCGACCTTACTGCAGCCTTAAATGCAGTTGACCATCCTACTCGAACCTTTCCTCTCTCGGAATCGTAGGTATCTCTCTTTCCTGGTTTCAGTCTTATCGCTCCTCAAGCACCTCAGCAGTCTCATCCAACCACGTCACTTCTCCCCCATCCCCGTCACTGTCCCCAAGGTTGTCACCTACTTCTTTCTCTCGACATCTCCTCTCGAATCCCTCATCTCATTGTTCAACCTTCCTCATCATTTCTTTGCCGACGACACTCAAATGTTCTTCTTCTCCTCTTTCACTGCTGACCTTGCTTCTCACATTTCTAGCTGCCTGATCGCCATCCAATCTTGGATGTCCCAGGACTTTCTTCCTATCAATCCTTCCAAAACCCAAATTATTTTCTTCCCTGTTTCCCATTCCCCTCCTCCCTGCCCTATCTTTCTCCCCTTTCTATTTTACCCTCGGCTCATCTGCCCATAATCTTGGCATCATCTTTGACTCCTTTCTCTCTCTGACCACACATCTGCCACGACCCATTCCTGTCGCTTTCACCTCTTCAACATTCTTAAAGTCGGCCCCCCCCTCTGATCAACAAAAAGTACTCCCTCATCTTCACTCAACTCGATTACTGCAACTCTCTCATGCTCAGTCTTCGCTCCTATGCATTTAAACCACTCCAACAAATGCAAACTGCTGCTGCCTGGATCATCTTCAATCTCCCCTACCACTCACACACCTCACTTCTCATCCAGCAACAATGGCTTCCAATCTATTATCGGTGCCTTTCAAATTCCTCACCCTAGTTTACAAATCTGGCTATGATCTCGCCCCAACGTAACTTGCTTCCCTCATCTCATTCTACGCTCCTTCTTGCCCTCTGCGTTCACAATCCCACCTGTTTCTGCCTGTTCCCCCTCCTCTTTGTGCCCAATCGCCATTCAGTTTTCTCTGACTTCTGGCCTCCTTATACTGGAAAAAGTTGCCCTACACGCCAAACAATCCGCTTCACTCTCCATGTTTCATTCTTCCCAAACTCCTCTTCCCCATCACTGACTCCATCCCTCTTCCCAACTTCCTTACCCATTCACACTTGCTCATCAGTAACCACTCATCGTCACTTTCATCATTGTTAATTTCACACATCATCATTGTCCACCATGTACTACCATCCTTCTCATCAACTCATCTCATCACACTATTCTGCTGTACAGATAGCAAATTCTTTGTTCAGCGCATTGATCAAGGCACTATATAAATTAAACTAAGATGTTTTGTTGAAAAGAATGCAACACATTAATTAATAACATCGTGGTCTTGAATATAAACATAAATAGGCAATGCCTCTTCATAGCATATAACATTTGTTTTTATTTGTTATGAAATAATAATGTATTGGTTTTATAATCCAGATAACTGACGCCATGGAAAAAGCATGAATGTAAAATCGCAAAGTTTCAAATATCAGTCAGGAGTCACACTTCTTTAACAGTTCAGATTTGTGGCCCTCAGTCGTTGTCACAACATAATTAAAAAATTTCTCAACCTATTCAAATAAAAAGACCAGTTTTTCACACTTGGTAACTGACAGGGTAGTGTAGGAATCTTGGTTCTGAGGATTACTGTCAGTCTTATATTACAGATGTCTCAACATAAACTCTGAATACTTTAGAAAATTTAAAGAGTTAATAAGATTTTAACATTAAAATCTGAAGCCTGTCTTTAATCACAAGCCACAGGCATGTAGTCTTTGATTGAGCCCATGCCAGTCCTGGGGATTATAGTATCCCATACTTATAGTATCTTTTATCAGTTTGTTGACATTCTGTTAGTCTGGGAAAACCCAAATGAGTCACAATATTACACTGCCAAGTGCAACAGCTATTGTTTTCTGGTGGGTTGCCACGAGGGATATTCTCATGAGGACCTACAAAGGGTTATTCTGGTATGAAAGCATAACCCACAGCACTCGCTTATCCAGGACTACACTGCTGTCATGTTTCAGCGGAGTAGCTTATCCGTGGTGACAACATTGTTGAACGCCTTGGCAGGAATATGTAATGTTTTATCAAAGTAAGCAAACAGACTGCTATCAACTGTGAGTCTCATCAGCAAGATGTATCCTGTTCAGTGCTGTTGAATTGCTTTCCACAGACACAATTGTCTATTATTGAAGTGCAACAATAATTTTTAAAACTTGATACGTTGGGTAAGACGATAGTCAAAAGACAATGGTGAAAAATGCTTGCTTAATCATCCTAAAACGTTGCATGAATTAATATTATTTACGGGAGTACAAATTATGTTAATCCTAAAGTACTGAATGAACCATTTGTGAATTTACACAGACATGGTACACGAAATTACAGATTAATTAAATTTTGCATACTGGTTCATGTTAAGACAACAGAATACTAGAACAGTGGTCTTACATTTTTAATCCTTCTCATTACACAACAACCAAAGAAAATGCAGCTGCCAATTCACATATGGGTGGCCATGCAAAAAAGCACAACAGAGTTTAGTTGTGCTTTAAATTACTGAGATGCAGTACCGGTAAGATTATGTACGAGACGTAAGTAATAAAAGTAGTTTAAACATATCACCAACACCCAAAGGAAAGTCTTGGTTTAAGGTTACAATGAAACATGCAATACACATGCCACTACCATACAGTATTTTCCTTAAGACGTAAAGCAACTCCAGCACATTAAAATAATTAATGACCTTTTTTTCAAAAATAATCAGAATATTTATTTATTCTGGAAGAATCCGATTAACTATAAAGCTCTTTTTCACAGATGTCCAGATTAACTATGGGTGAGAATATGCTCTGCCCATTGCTAACATGTTAGATTTTATAACGACCTGATTGTTGGTGGTGCTGTTTTAGCCGACACAAGATGGAGCGGATGATACTTTTCAATTGGCCACCACATAGTGCAAGATACTTAAAAATGTTAATTATATAATCTAACACAAACTACCTGATTTAAGATTGCTTATACATTATTTCCACAATAATGGTGACAATGTTTGTTTCCAAATACCTCAAACGTGTTCTACTTGCCAACAATGCACAATGTAATTTAACGTTAAAATATGCAAGATGAGTGATTGTACAGCTTTTCTTTTCACATTTCTATTATCACATTTTAATTGTGGAAGCAAAGCATCTGCAGCATCATTAAATATAAAATGATTTAATTTAAATGTTATATTTAAATGTTCAACTTCCACATTTGTATCCACTGTTTATATATTCAAACATTCGGGAAAAATGGAATTTACCTACAGTATCAAAAATACAAAAGGCTCGATTCGAGTCTCCTACGAACACATGTAGTTTACAATGCACATGTCCTTGTCGAGGCATATTTCCTTATATCAAATAAACAACACTTATATCCCAATTAATGCTCATCACTGTCAAATGAGGGTTGTGCAGTCGTTAATAAGGCTTATAGCGGTGTTCACTTTTTACATCCATGTTAGCAGGGAACTTATTTGATTGACCTTCCCCACTTGCATTGGAGGCGTGATCGCTTCCTGCCTGGCAGGGCTGAATCGTTGGGAGTGAAAGTGTGTCTACAAGGTCTGCTACAGGCAGCAACAGCGGGGAGCTGGGAGTAGCAGCAGCAGCAGCAGCAGAAAGAGGGGTGGAGGATGGGATGGAGGTGACAGCAAGGAGAGACTCCACTGGGCTGGGGGTAGGAAGGGTGCTGTTCAGTTGGCTGGACACAGGGGCGATGGTAATGGGAGAAGGAGGAATAGCCAATTCCAGGCTGCAGGAAAAACAAGACATGATATCGAGTAAATAACATGGGACCACCTGTGTCACAGAACTCCATTATCACAAAGGTAGCCACCACGCAAGTACAGTTTGCCTTGCCAAAACGTATCAGCAGAAGCACAAAAACACTTGCCAAATGCTCAAATCACAAGACATACTGCTGCACTTAGGTTTATAGGAATTACAACATAAGAAATATCCAGTATAAGCGGGCAAAATAAAAATAGAATGTCAAGTACATAATTTATTATCAATATAAAATAAACCCTAAATACCGCAAATAATAAGTAAAAAATTTTAAGTAGTCATATACATCTCAAATTGGAAATAGACGTATTACATTGTTTTTCTCTTGTTGGTAACTGAAAAGAATCCACATCCACTGAGAGATAAAAATAACACATCTAGATGGAGGATTTTTTATGTACAGACTGCTTGCTTAAATGCCTCAGCAACACTCAACACGACCTTACACCACATCTCATCTTAACAATTTCAATGCCCTGCTGCAGTCGAGTCAAAGGACCCCCCCTCCCACCAGGCAGCGGTTGCTGTGTGGTGCAAGGTCGATACAGCACCAGCCTGAACATTGACATCAGTTTGCCAGTAGGGGGTGATGGCACGATGTGGTATTCACTTTCAAGTAATTGGCAGTAATTTATCAGATTTGGCCGACTACATATTAAGTTATATACATGAGGTAATATTGCCTAGTGTTCCTATTTATACATTTGGTATATAAGTATGAAGACAACGTGTAATTATCCAACTCTTTGGGCATACAATTGACTGGTTCAGTAGCTATCTTTCTGAGAAAAAGCACATTGTTTTAGTTGAAAACATGCTCTCTGAGAACAAATAAATCACGATGGGAGTTCCTCTGTGAATGTATTCACGCTTTGTATTTTTTACATTTTCGACCGGTTCCCGATATTCCTGTAACGTGTCAAACATGTACCGACACTGGCTTGTTGTATTGTGACCTATGTAACTTTGATTGTAACTAAGATCTTGTACTGTACAATATCTGTACCGTTGCAGGATGGCCATAAATAAAAGCCGAAGACCCTTCCTTTTGAAATACAATATCAAATACAATCGAAAAATATAGATTCAACTCTTGTCGATACCTACAGTAGCGTGGCAAAGGCTTGAGAGGAAATGTTCAACAAGCATCCCGCCATCAATGATGTAGAAGCTTCAACGAGTGGTCAGATGCTTGTTATTAAATACGTGCATTTTACATCCATGTATCTAATTCAGCTCAAGCCTCCCATAAATCACGTGACTTAAGTGTGGCCACGCCCATTCTGAACCCCTCCTCTCCCCACCCGCTGTGAGAACAGGCGCTGCTCCATCCAACTCACTTCCACTTGATCCTTCCCCCTCACCCTCCCATCCCTGGCATTGGCTTCGTCATTCCTCCTCCCCCTCTGCTCATCCTGAGCCGTGCACTCTTTGTCCGTCTTGGGGACTTCCATCCCAGCATTTCCTCCCTTTCCCATTACTTTACCTTATTCCACGACATCCTTGACTCTACTCCCTCTGCCATGGTGTGCCACGGGTAACAACAAGATGTATTCATCACCATCCTAACCTACCCTACTAAAATCGATGCAGTCTCATCAAAATTGGCAATTTCAAAACTGTATTCTTTAAATTGACAACTTGCATTAAAATGAGTAAGCACTGGAAGGACTGTAAATATACAAGAGACTATGGAAGGACATGTACCATAGAGAGTTGTGCTAGTTAACAGGCAAATTATGAGGTGAGAATAAATGAAGCAGCAGCAGAAAGAATGGTACAAGTGCAGAGCAAATGGAGCATGATTACTACATAAAAAATGTTTAAGGTAGTAAGGGGCATGAAAACAACAATCTTGAACTGGAAGATAATCCTCAAATGTACTGCAGCTCGTCCATTGAGAGGTTTGAAAATTAGGGTAACAAAACACTCCGTCGTTTTACTTGAGGAGCTTAACAGCAGCCTTCTGGATGATCTTAAAATCTTTAGCTAAGAATGAACAAGAGGGTGTGTGATGGAAGGGGGCAGCCACAGGCCTCCCAGCCAGAGGCCTGCTCACCAAATCAAACTAACAGCTATTATTAAGAGGCTTGTGGGAAAATGCAGGAGCCGTGGGTTAGGGTGATGTGAAAAAACAAGCAAGAGCATCAGTGGCAACAAGATGGTGCTCAACGTGCCAAATGGTTGCACTCTGGTCAGTGGTATGACACTCAGTGGTATGACGCATGGCGGTATGCCAACTGGTGGTATGACGTTAGGCGGTATGCCGCTCAGTGGTATGGCATTCTGTGCTGAAATCCAGCAGCATAAAGTGGACGACTAAAAAAAAGAAAAATTTACATGGGAACAAGCAGAATTTAGGAAAGGTTTCTCTACCATGGACCACATAGGTACTATTAACAAGGTTCGGGAAAAGACTAAGTAGAAAGATATGCAGTTATCCAAGTTTTCAGAAACCAAGGCCTCAAACAATATTTAAAATAACTACATTAAGGTCATTACAAAGACCCACGAAGACGACATCAAGTACCAACAAACACGTTAAGAGGGGATTCCGACAAGAGGACACGATCTCGCCAATCAGTTACAGCAACATCAGAAGATAGTTTGTGAAAACTGGATTGTGTAAGTGTGGTGCAAGTATTTAGCTTTAGAATTTCTCGTACACAAATGCTCATCAATTGCATTTCATGGTCAGGAATATCGTCTTAAACTTCATAATGCTATTAAGTGCAAATAAAACTTCATACACAAGGTTGGCACAGATTTTCAATATGTCCTACTGTACACAACTTAATTTGCGATTTTACCCATGGTTTGGTGAATGTTTTTAGTATGTCATTTAAATTTATATTGATTTCAGCAGCCTTTCTGTATTGGCCCAAAGTCTGGCTTACCCAAGTCTGGCTTCAGGTTGCACTGCACAATACAATGTACAGTACAATATGGATTTACATAACATAAAACTTGCAGGCTTATCTCAAGCTGCTGAATGAGAAGTGGGGCGTGCACATCACAGGGAACCATCAAACAACAGGGGACATCTCTACATGTGATACTAGGAAGATACCAGGACGATTGTGGATTAAATCAGGCAAGTTCAATTTTGCAATTATAGTGAAGAATTTCCATTCAATTACGCTCCTTCATATTGGTTAAAAACACATACTTCAAAGGGATTATTAATCAACTACATTCAATGTTAATTTGTAAAACAATGATACAAACTTACCTTGCATTAATGAGGTACTGAGCCAGACTTATGTTGGCTGAGGATCCCGTAATGATGACCTGCCGATCAGTAGATCCCTCAATGGCATTGGCTATCTTAATCTGAGCACCAGACATTTGACGAATCTCATTGATCTTTGAGCCTTGTTTCCCAATGATGCATCCAATTAACTGCAACAGAAGTAATTCATAATTAAGAACAAGCCATTGAGCCAGTTCATACAGGAAGTCTCCACTCGGAGCAGGAAATCTACTTGACTTACACATTTAATGTAAATTACTGCACATACTCTTTGGTTCTTTCGGTAAAGTCACGTAGATAGAAAAATAAATAATAGATCTGTCTACGTGACTTTACCGAAAGAACCAAAGAGTAAAGCTTCAAATCAATATTTAATTACTACACAATTTAACAAAACATGTAACAAAAAATCTAACGGCATTTAAAATTATCACGTCTTCCCGCAGGATGAGAGATATAAATGCTATCTGGCCTGGTATTAGTGGTCAATCTGGGCCAAAGTGTTGGTTGGTCAGGGGCAGTGGCAGGGCCAGAGTCACAATACTGAGATGGAACAGGGGGAGACAAATATAATTAGATGAAGTAGAATAGATAACATTTGACTTACATCATTTGGAATGCTGATTTCGTGTGTGCTGATTTGGCTATTCGAGTCAACACCTGCATAATAAAAACAGGTCAAATGTCAAAATGTTATTCAGCACACTTTATGCGAAACGCGAGAAAGTAACGAGCGGCGTAACAAAAGCGGGACGTCACGTACCCTCAGCAGTCGGGGAGAAGCCCGTTGGGGTTTGCTGAGTCATAGGAGTGTATGGAGTGTGCTGCATAGCCAACTGGTGCAGCTTTGTCAGCTGTAACAGACACATCCAGTATAATTATTTTACAGAATAACAGCACATGTATGCATTCTTTAAAACTTACAAAGGTGCAATGGTGTCACTAGACCAGACATTTGCTTTTAAACTTGACTTACATCTGGATTGGGGATAGCATACTGTCCTTGAACTGTGTAGGCCTGTAAAGAAGATACCAAAAACACATGATGAATTCCAAGAAATACTATTTTAGAAACACTTGATTTGGCACAACTTGCTGGTTACAATGTCGACATATTCCAAACATGACACCATGGGCCAACTAAACATTGGGAGTATAGTATTCTCTGTTGTTCACCCAAAGACAGTCGGACATGTACAGTTGTGGAAAGTCAAGGGGCCAGTATGACATATGGATGGATCAGTAGCAGTCATTAATTAAATAGATATAGAAAACCTGCAAAGTGTGCAAAAAAGCATAAAGAGTTGCATGCTTGGAATTACATGCAGAAACAGAATGAAACACGTGGATTAGAGAAGATAGCAGGTTAATAACATCATCCAAACTACAAAGCAGCTGGGCCAGACTCTGTCTCTCCAGCGACCCTCAAGCACTTCGCTGACCAGCTGTCTCCGGTGTTCACCAACATCTTCAACACCTCACTGGAGACATGCCATGTACCAGCCTGTCTCAAGTCCTCCACTATCATCCCTGTGCCCAAAAAGCCAAGGCCAACAGGACTTAATGATTACAGACCCGTCGCCCTAACCTCCGTGGTAATGAGTCTTTTGAGCGCCTGGTGCTGGCACATCTCAAAGCTATCACAGACCCTCTCCTGGACCCCCTGCAGTTTGCCTACAGAGCCAACAGGTCTGTGGACGACGCAGCTAACATGGCCCTCCACGTCACCCTACAGCACCTGGACTCCCCAGCAACCTACGCCAGGATCCTGTTTGTGGACTTCAGCTCTGCTTTCAACACCATCATCCCTGCCCTGCTTCAGGACAAGCTCTCCCTGCTGAACGTGCCCGACTCCACCTGCAGGTGGATCACAGACTTCCTGTCTGACAGGAAGCAGTGCGTTAGGCTGGGAACACAAGTCTCTGACTCCCGGTCCATCAGCACCGGATCTCCTCAGGGCTGCGTCCTTTCCCCTCTGCTCTTCTCCCTGTACACCAACAGCTGCACCTCCAGTCATCCCTCCGTCAAACTCTTGAAATTTGCAGACGACACCACCATCATTGGGCTCATCTCTGGTGGGGATGAGTCTGACTATAGGTGGGAAGCTGACAACCTGGTGACCTGGTGTAGCCAGAACAGCTTAGAGCTTAATGCTCTTTAGACAGTGGAGATGGTTGTGGACTTCAGGAAGAATACAGCCCCACTCACCCCCATCACCCTGTACGACTCCCCAGTCAACACTGTGGAGTCCTTCCGCTTCCTGGGCACTATCCTCTCCCAGGACCTCAAGTGGGAACTGAACATCAGCTCCCTCATAAAGAGAGAACAACAGAGGATGCACTTCCTACGGCAGCTGAAGAAATTCGACCTGCCAAAGACAATGATGGTGCACTTCTACACAACCATCACTGAGTCCATCCTCACCTCCTCCATCACCATCTGGTACACTGCTACCACTGCCAAGGACAAGAGCAGACTGCCGCATATCATCCGCACTGCTGAGAAGGTGATTGGCTGCAATCTGCCTACCCTCGAGGACCTGTACACCGTGAGGACCCTGAGGCGAGCGAGGAAGATTGTGGCCGACTCCTCTCACCCTGGACACTTTCTGTTCCAGCTACTCCCCTCCGGCAGAAGGCTGCGGTCCATCAGGACCAAAACCTCACGCCATAAAAACAGTTTCTTCCCATCCGCTGCTGGCCTCTTCAACAAGGCCAGGGGCTCAAACTGACTTTAACGCTCAAACTGACTTTAACACAATATCTGCACAATGACACCCTGCCATATTTGCACTATGTTACCCTATTTGCATTTTTTTTATTTTATATTGTATATTATAGCTATTGTATATTTTAGATTTTATTTTATTCAATTTTTACATACTTTAGCTCCTTAGTATTAGTTAGACTTGTACCTTTAGTATAGTTAGACTTGTAAACCACTTATTTAAGATTTAAGATTCCTATACGTTTGTAATGTCTGAAATACTGCAGGAGACGAGTTGACGGGGCAGCACGTATTTATTATAACACCTTACGGTAACAGTCAGCTATACAGCCTAGGAACACAGTCTACGGCTACGCGTGCCTGACACCGGCTACGCTCTCAGGTCCTCCGGCTATGTACTTCCTAGAGGAGGCTATCTGACCCGTCCTAGCCAGGGTACGGGTCTCAACCACTGGTCCATCAACCCAGCCCTGATAAGGACATCGGGTTGCGAGTACCCAGGGTCTCACCACTGAGCCACACAGAGATGTAGACACCCATATGTGGACCGTGATGTAGACACCCGTGTGCGGACCGTGATGTAGACACCAGCTACGCGATGGCTCGCTACATCCCGGTACGTACCACCTCTACACGTTGAATGTATGCACCTTCCGGCCAAAGTAAATTCCTTGTCTGTGCGAACTTTCATGGCGAATAAAACCCTTTCTGATTCTGATTAAGTGAAAGTAATTTGGCAGAGATGTCACCAGAAATGATGATTGCCAATGGACACCAATAACAGTGGCAGCCAAGGAATCAGAATCTTTATTTACACTGGAGGAATCCGATGAGCTATGAAGGATAGAATGGATCCAAGAGGACATGCTTGAGGAGGAGATAGAGCGATGAAGTTAGTTCATGAACAGGTCAGACATTTATTATTGCACTGCAGGATCGTGAGAGGTGGCGAAAGCTTTGGGAGAGGCCTTCATTCAGCAGTGGATTGACTATGGCTTATGATGTTGATGACAGGGGCCACTGTCCTAACGCACAACTACTGCCAACTTCCCACAAAATGACACTCATTTACAATGGGAATTGAACATGGCTTCCTCAAACTGTGATTCGACTGACAAATCACAATCCTAACTGGCTGGATAAGACAGGTATTCCAAAAGCAATGAAAAATATGTGCCTAAGGAGGAAAGTTTTCAATCAATTAATATTACCTGCTTTGACAGACTAATATGACACATGCATGGAGAGAGACATGTCAATTGTCAAAAAAATTAAGTGAGCTTTGGTCGGACACATTGCCAGAAGGTGTGATGGCCGACGGATGAGACTGGTGACAAGTGACAACCAGGGGAGCAATGGGATTAGCTCATGTGCAGAATCGAGATGGATTGTGGGATCACAGGAGCATAGGGAGTGCTGATGATGTGCGGAGGCCTTCATCCAGCAGTGGGTAGAGCAGGTCGAAAATATGCACTTATGCGAGCATTATAAGATTAAGCTATTAAAAATATGAAGCTTACAAAACTTGAATAGTAACAATTAGTAAAGTAAAGAATGTATTGATTGCATACATACATTTCCACATTGCAATGGTCATCTTACGAATACCTGATGCAACTCAAGGTCTGTGAAGATGGGGACGCGAATGCTGAACGCATTCATGCATCAAGGAAAGAAATGGCTGAGAGCCATGTCATATTTATGAGTTTTTTAAAGTCAAACCTATCAATTGCTATCCACCATGATAACGGATTTAAAATGAGCATCTCACAGTTGTGGTAAACAAAAAAAGCCAGCATGTGGGAATGCGTGTACGCAGAATGTGCCAACAATGCATAATCCCAGGATTTTAATCCGAGCAATCAACTGCAATTAAATTAGCTTCTCAAATCCTAGTGTCTACACACGCACATGTACTGGTGTTGTCGTGCACTTAAATGAATCTGCATCACTTACCTGGCCCCCAGCAAAAATAACCGGATTGTTGGTGGTGGATGTTTTGGGGCGGTAAGGGATCGTGGCACCCTTCGGAGGAGACTGAAAGATGAGCACAGCAAAGTGCATCATCAGTAGCTGACCATGACATGAACTTGTGTGTGAAAAGAGCATCACAGACGAATAAGAATACAATACCAAACAAGCAAAACATAATGCAATACAATAAAAAAAGGAAATGATGCGTCCTTAGAAATACTTTCCAAACTGCCTTTGGTTCAACAACATAACAGACTAATATGGAAACACAGACAGCATATTATAATTTTTTTACTGCCCTTATTTAGCACTGAAAATATATATAATTTAAACAAACCTTCAGCATTTGCCAAATTACGCAAATAATCATATCAAGCACACACTGTAGTAGCGATGTAAAAACTGACCTCCAGCATAACAAGGCAGATCTGCCTCATGCACTGCACGATGGCATCTGGTGTGCCAGAGATGGTCACGGCCCGCTCGGTAGAATTTGGCAGCAAATCTCCAGCCACCTGCACTTGGGCACCTGTTGACTGTAGGGAAATTCCAGACGACCACCATTTAATAAGGGGCACAAAACAACATTTACGATCGAATCATCGGGAATACTAAGCAGGGTTGAGAATAGACAGTGCTTGGATGGGCGGCCAGCATGCACGCCAGGCTGCCATAGGCGGTTAGCAGGACACCACGGTGGTCAGTAGAGGGCAGTGCAGCAAAATCCGCTTTTGTTCTGTGCGTCTACACTATGGTAAAGTATGGTCAAATAATCCCCACAACCCACGGTGCGATGAGGCCTCATCAGCAGTGGCTTCAACAGAGGGCGATACAAGAAACACACTTGGATATTGTAAAGGCCATTCATATTTTGTTCTTATCTGACCAATTACTAATCATAGAATATATAATGGCATTGTAGACTGATTTTTTTGGTTTACATTTGCAAATAAATTGTTTTCATGAATGCTCTAGAAAAGTGACAGGAGCAGCACTGGCATAAAGAGGTGTATGGAGTGACATCGGAGTGAAATGACTCGCGCATCAAGACGCAGTACAAGACTTGTTATACGTACATTTTGAAAATGGTTTTAGCCCAATTACTACTATAATAGGCCAGAAATGTGTGTAACGAGCGTGGCCCCTCCCCCCCGTCATTAATAATAAAATAATCATGAACGGGTGCATTTTTGCACCGACGCAAAGTCGCTTCAAATATGACGTTTCTTTATAGAAAGTCAAAAATAAATCTACGCAGCAGTGCTATATCCGTACGTGATGTCACTGCAAAAGAGACCCCCCCATCAATAATGAGCGAGTGGATTTTTACTCCCGCAGGTCGATTGGAAAGACATTTTTTTACGCAAATTCGCTTTAAATTTGACGTTTCTTTATTGAAATGTTATCAAATCAATATTTCTACGCAGCAACAAAGTGTATTTGGTGTCTTTATTTATTTCTTCAGCACCTGAAACAAAAGACAAGTCTAATTTTTGCTTCTAAATTATGATAAAAGTAGCCTATATCCCGCAAGGACGGGTGTATTGCAGTTAATCTGAAATATTTAATTGAAAATAATGACCCGCTCATGATTATTAATGAGGGGGTGGGGCCAGGGATCCACATGGGTAACGTCATCATAACATGATTATTCATGAGGGGGGGAGCTCCACGTCGAGTGACATCATCCGCTCACGATTATTAATGAGGGAGTTTGTCCCGCGCGTGACGTCACTCCACATGCCGCACCCCCGTTATTAAGAAGGTCGAGCGGAAATAAATGTTTTATTCGCTTCAAGTTTCACGTTTCTTTATTGAAAGTGAATCTAATAAATAATTCTACGCGGCAACAAAGTGGATTTGGGGTCTTCATTTGTTTCTTCAGCACTTGAGACAAAAGGTAAGTCTAATTTAGACTTCTACATTTTGGTTAAAAAGACATTTCTCAGTGATTTTCCAGATATTGTATTGCAATCCAATTTATTTGAACCCCAGTGACCGAAAGCAGGAGAATAAAGTATCAGAGAAGTGAATTTGAACAAATTGAAGGTCGGTTATATACAGTGCTACAGTGAAATGCCGTGAAGTGTTTTATGACATACTTTCATGCAAGATTCACTGCCATTCAATTTACACAAGATACAATTATACTCTGCTCAATTTTTTCGTAAATATTACAGCTTCCGTCCTAGGATGGGCAAAGAAGCTAGAAAATAACATAATAACATGAACCCATATCTACAGGATAAATGCTTAGCCTACTTTGTGGCATCTAGGTAGAGATTTCCATTTCAGATTAGTCAGCATTGCGATTGTAAATACTCATCAATATAAGTGAAAATACAATGGAAGACATACGTCCTTTGATATTAGGAATGGATGCATTCCTGTAAAGTTGTCCGTAATGCAGAATGCTGTATATCAAACAGTATTTTCCCAATCACTTCCATTATGTAGAGTATTGTGAGTAACCAATGAGAAGGGGAGCAGAAGGAGGTGCGAGTGGGTTGACAGTCAAGCCACTCGCAACGTCATGGGTTGTGTAAGGGGCTTCGGAGAGCACCCTTCGGGAACAAAGGCGGGGCCGAGCTGGGGGCAGGAGCTGCCCAAGGAGTTCTTAAGGGGTACCCCGTGACGAAGGTGGGGTTGTCATGGGGAGCCAGGGTAAGGATCGGATGAAGAGGGTCTCTCTCTCCTTGTCGCGGAGCGGTGTTGGCCGAACCCCCGCTCCAGGCAGACGAGTGGGAGAGCCAAGGGGATAGCCGAGGGTAGGGTCCCGTAGTATTCAGCAAAGGGTCGGCCGGAAGAGGGTCTCTCTCTCCCCGTCGTGGAGCGGTGTTGGCCGATCCCCCGCTCCGGGCAGACGTGTGAGAGAGCCCAAAGGGTAGCCGAGGGTAGGACCCAAATAGTATTCAGTGTCCGGGGTAAAGGACCGAGACAGAGTGTACCTACACTGGTGTGAGCGTAGGATGTCGAGTGTGAGAGTCTTTTAATAAACGGCAAAGCCCTTATAGTATTCCTCGTCTCCGTGTGAGTCTACTGCACAACAATTATATCAGTGGAGATGCATTCATAAGGAATATATTTCGGCTCCAAGACGTAATAAAATCATTCATAATAATGGAGAAGACCTTTTTAAAGCGTATTTAATGGTAAATGTTGGAACAAAAATGTATTCTCAAAATAAGTCGAAAAATTTAACCTGTACATTACTTACCAGAAACTATGGTGAAATGTGCCCTAAGACAAATGACAGACGATGCATTGTTCGATTATCCCCCCCCCAAAAATGCAGCAAATGCAATCATGTTTGTATTTCCACATTGCATACACGAGGGAACCCTCCTCACCTCTCGCAGCTCCTTGATCTTGTTCCCGCTCTTGCCAATGAGAGAGCCGCACTGGCTGGCTGGCACCACGAGGCGCAAGGTGACCGGTGGGCGGTTCATCACCACGCTGTTCGCCATTGTGCTGATCATGTCCTGCTCCATGTACACATACGCACCAAGCGCACGTTGTTATTATTGTTGTAATTATTGTTGTAATTATTGCGAGTGTTTACCCAGAAAAGCCTCACCAAGTCTCAACTATTTTCAGGAGGGTCCTGCAAAATAGGTCGCAGTCGAAGGCAACAATTGCTATTTTCCCAATAAAGTAATTATCTGGAAAGATTTCAAACGTGGCATATTTTACAAATATTTCATGTAAATAACATTTTCATGCTAATAAAGAAACTTATTGAAGGCCCTAAGAGTCGTGGGAGAGGTTTCAAGCTGCCCTACCCAGGTTCCTCATTACCATGTTATGGCTGACTTTAGCCACT
Organism: Entosphenus tridentatus; assembly: GCA_014621495.2. NCBI lineage: Eukaryota > Metazoa > Chordata > Hyperoartia > Petromyzontiformes > Petromyzontidae > Entosphenus > Entosphenus tridentatus. Next base: position 14,707,050 of record CM025650.2, on the reverse strand, counting down.
CTGTTTCAGGAATAAGGCCCACATAAACATCTATTTTAATCAACAATTTAACGTTAAAACTTTGGTCATTTTAAGGGTTTGTAAAAATACATTATTGATTATATGTCAAACCCACAAAGGGAATTACAGTGATCCCTCGTTTATCGCGGTTATTGGGGACCGGAACCCCTCGCGATAGGTGAAAATCCGCGAAGTAGGATTGGCCCCCTAGGAATTTCCGTATGTGTGTGTGGGTACCAGAATGTTTAAAATATGTATATTTATACTTTATATATATATTTTACTTAAATCTATTTAATTATAAAACCTTAATATTATACATTCACTCTCTGTCTCTCATACGATACGTATTATGGTGTTCTACACTCACCAATGACAGTAGTATCTTGAAACTTGACTCCAGTAATGACGACGATGACAATGACGATGACAATGACGACGATGACAGACCTGTGCAGTTCGATGAATGTGATGATGAATGATTATGATGATGATGGTGTTACTGCACAGGTATAATGAGGCCTTTAAATCAGTTCGAAAAATCCGCAATGCACTGAGGCCGCGAAACTTGAACCGCGAAGTGGCGAGGGATTACTGTAATGCTCTTTAATACAAATATTTACGCTTAAGTTGCAACTTTCCTAAATGTGTGAATTCAGAAGCTTACTTTCATGTGTTAAATATTGTCATATCACGGCCTTAAAACAGATCAACAGAAAGTATTTCTGTAGCGGTCATACCTCCTCCAGCTTGTGGGTCATCATTGTGAAAGCACGGAAAATAGCCTCGGTGGGACCAGTGACCGTGACAATGCGCTCAGGACAGTTCCCATCCGAGATGTTAATACGAGACCCGCTCTGCAAGTAGAAACGCACCACAAATCAGCCCCCACCCTACAGGATCACACACTTCTGCTGCATCGATACACACTTTGTGTTGGTATGAACAGAGAAACATTACCTCATCACGGATTCTCTTCACAAAATCCCCTTTCTGTGAAGTGAATGAACAAGAGTTCACATAATCAGGTACATGTGCAGGTTATCGTGAATAACTCATTTAATCTGTAACCATAATAAACATTAATTATATTTCGATTTAAAGCTTTCGTGACTGCAGGGATTCATCTTCTTGGTTCTTTTGGTAAAGTCACGTAGAAGGGAAGTAATAAAATAATAAAATAATTCGCACGTTTCGGCCACAATGCAAGCAGCTGTCCTCAGGTGAAAACCAGGTCTGTCGAGGCAATAGCATCTGAATGAAACAGCACACGTGCTTGGAGCATATATATAAGCTGGGTTGGAAGGGGGGGAAAGGGCGCCTTGACAAAATAATTTGCATATCAAGAGGAATTTAGCATATTTATGGGAAATGCAGGTATGTGATTAGTACTACTTATGTCCGTGCATTATGCAGGATTAGCAGCATCCAAGGGAGGGGATATGGGAAATGCAGGTATGTGATTAGTACTACTTATGCCCGTGCATTATGCAGGATTAGCAGCATCACAGGGAGGGGATAGGGGTAGCATTAATAAAGGGAAGAAGTGTTAATAGTATGTAGCTGCAGTAACTAAAACCACCACGTAAACAACTAAAGTATAAACTACATAGTATCATCAGTATACTAAATATACTCTAGAATAAGCTGAGTTACTAACAGTAAGTAATACATTACAATTCTACGTCGTAAAAAATATATGCTTCCATCTAAACGTTATTCTCTTACATCACACGAGTCTACACCGTACTATATACTGCCATAGCAATACAGTATATAATTTAATGTTGGGTTTGTCTATGGCAGTATATAGTACGGTGTACTCGTGTGATGTAAGAGAATAAAGTTTAGATGGAAGCATATTATATTTTTTACGACGTAGAATTGTAATGTATTACTTACTGTTAGTAACTCAGCTTATTGTAGAGTATATTTAGTATACTGATGATACTATGTAGTTTATACTTTAGTTGTTTACGTGGTGGTTTTAGTTACTGCAGCTACATACTATTAACACTTCTTCCCTTTATTAATGCTACCCCTATCCCCTCCCTGTGATGCTGCTAATCCTGCATAATGCACGGGCATAAGTAGTACTAATCACATACCTGCATTTCCCATATCCCCTCCCTTGGATGCTGCTAATCCTGCATAATGCACGGACATAAGTAGTACTAATCACATACCTGCATTTCCCATAAATATGCTAAATTCCTCTTGATATGCTAATTATTTTGTCAAGGCGCCCTTTCCCCCCCTTCCAACCCAGCTTATATATATGCTCCAAGCACGTGTGCTGTTTCATTCAGATGCTGTTGCCTCGACAGACCTGGTTTTCACCCGAGGACGGCTGCTTGCGTTGTGGCCGAAACGTCGTGAGAATTATTTTTTTATTTTTTTTATTTTATGACTTCCCTTCTACGTGACTTTACCGAAAGAACCAAGAAGATTAATTATATTGGTGAGGGCCAGAAACACAATAATTGCTGTTATCCATGAATGTACAAAGATGTAAATATGACCGCCACACAACAAGACAGCTGCTCAAGGCAACTTGGGAGGATACCCTTGGGATACCAAATTAATCCTAAGCCTTGGTGCTTCTTTGACATGGTACATGCTTTGTACTCACATGACCTGCTATATGCAACATATCTAAACTTTGTAATTGTAACTGTATGCAGTGCAATTAATAGAGGTGTACATGTTATGTTCTAAGATTTATCCAAGCTAGATAATGCTGAACTGAAGATATGTGAAAACATCTTAAAAGCAATGTGAAACCTACCTTGCCTATGATGCTTCCCACTTCCTGTAAAAAAAAATATATAAATCAGTACAGAGGCATATAAAAGTAGTGCTGTTACTGTAGACAACACTGACACAAATGACAACTAAGAATCTCGTGAGTGGGCATGTATGCTGAACTTCTTTCACACTGTATGCAGCCAACCGTGCTAATCGTAGGTTCAGGACAAATGCACAACTGTATGTATTCATGAAATAAAGACTGTATTTTACACAATAAACGAGCAGAGAATATATCTCTTTAAAATATGTTCCTCCACATGAAAAAGATTACACTTCCATTCAACTACAAAGCCTTATTTGAGTGCATAATTTCAGAAGCATTGGTTCAATATCTTAAAGAGAGGGTCCTTGCCTCTAACATCGGGAAGTTAATCAGCATTGGTGCAAGCAAGCCGGACTGCTGATGAGGCAATGTGTGACAACACCAGTCCAGAGTTTCTTGCATTGACCCAATGCTGCTGAAATGATGCACTCCCAGAAAGCCTTGTCGTCGACAGGAAGTGTAAACATTTATTTGATTCCTTTATATGGATGGACAGGTGTGTGGAGGGAGAGTCCTGTGAACAACGTCCCACGGCCTTGCGGGCCGCCTGCTAGTAACAATTTAAATTGCATGCCAAGTCAATTTGTGAGGCGATGCCTGATGCTTTCTTTACCTTGCTGTGCATGAGAAGACGAATTGTAAGCGTCACATTAAGTCCACCCTCGGCTTGGCCACCGAGATGACTCATCTTGTTTCACCACACTCTGCAGGGTTACACCTGGTGGAACAAGCACAGTAAATATTATTTGGGTCTTTCGGTAAAGTCACGTAGATAGGTTCAAAGAAAATAACAAAAACTATGACGTTTCGATCGCAACACACAAGCGGTCGTCATCAGTCAAGATTGAAACAGTAAATTTCAGCTTGGAATTCACTGTTGCCAGAAGGTTAAACATTTCAACTTGTTTTTGTGCCTGGAATTATTATAATGCATCATTCATTAACTGCTATGTCATATGAATCGGAAACATGGACATTAACGAAGACAATAGAAAGCGTACAAAGTGGATAAGTGTTCAAAGACGCACAGAGGTGTACACTTGGAATTTGAGAGATATAAAGAGGAACAAATGGATCAGTCGACAAACACAAAGAGATAGTGTTCATCTTTATCCAGCACTGGATAGACCATAGCTGATGATTAATGACTTGGGCATATCCCAGTCTCACCCAGATTCCATTACCAAGAAAGGTGCGGTGAACCAGGCAGCGAAGGGGAGGCCAAGCATGGGCTTGGGGGATCAGTGGGGCTCAAATGCCCTTTGTTAACCTTGTGTAGGAAATTATAGATGTGCTTATATCAGAATTGAATATCAGAATTGGAGTGATGTAGTGCGGCAGAGTGGGTCAGTGGTACACTTATGCCGCACAATATTGTGCAGGGTTCGAATCCACTCAGATCTATATGTGTGTGGAGTTGGTATGTTCTCCCCCTGTTCTGCATGGGTTTCCTCTGGTTTCCTCCTCTAGCTAAAAAAGTACAATGCAACTGGTACTGCCCAAACATCCCAAATCTTAAACATGATCTGCAAGTTACTGAATTGGGATCACACCCAGCAGTATCGCCCCGCCACTGTGAGAACTTGACAGCAGGACCCTCCGAAAGAAAGTATCTAAGTCGTCTAATTTACAAGTCGAGTTTTGGGTGCGGAATTTCAGGAGGCAGCAAAGAGTTGCACAAAGCAAGATGAGACGTAACAAAGGCATGGATTTGCAGCACTCTCATCGCAGAAGGGTTGAGCCTTATCAGAGGTAATACAAATTTTGAAATGTGATGTGGAAGTCTTAAAATCTATCTACATTGTTTGGTCTTCTTCTCTGCATGTATACACAGCACTGTAGTTACACAACACTGTGCACGGTACTTTCTAACAAAGCAGTCTTCATCGTTCGTGCTGCACTTACAGTACCGCTGCGACAAATCACTTTGTAGTCACACAGCACTGTATGTCTATATCACTGAAGTTACAGTACTGTAGTTACAGCACTGTAGCCACACAGCACTCGACTCACACTGTGCTTACGAAAAACGCCGCGGCACCGCACAGTAGACTGTAGTTAAACGGCACTGTCCGGTTCACACAAATGAGCACAATAGGCAACGTGTGCGACAATGGCCATTCTCCATAGCCCCCGTAGAGGAGCTGTCGCAGTGCTGTGCACGAGTCACACGACGCCGGCCCCCAGCGCCGCGCCTGTCGACCCCCACGTCGGCCACGTCTCTCCGGCCGCGCCGCGCGCACTCGCGAGCAGCCGCAGCAGCGGCGGCAGCAGCGGCAGCAGCGGCAGCAGCAGCGGCAGGATGCGGAGGAGGGGGAGGCCCGGGCCCTGAGGGTCCCGCCGCGTAGGCCGCGATCGCCGCTGCCGCCGCCGCCCCGCGAGTCGATGGGGTGGGGGGCACGCGAGCCGGGTACCGGGTGGGGGGCCAGAGCGGGGTCTGGCGGGGGGGGGGGGGCTCACCTGGCGGGCGGGGGCCGCGGGGGGGTTGAGGGAAAGGGGGGGGTCCACGAACCTCGCGCAGCTCCACACCACGTTCGTAACGCACGGTCGTGACGTCACGACACGGCTCCTCTTCATTGGCTCGTGGTTACCACGTGACACCGGCATTCGCCCACGATTGGACTGCGACCGGTGGCCGTGTTTCAACGGCGGCACGAGCGGACCACGTGACGGCAGCGCGCGCGAGGGCGGGGTCGCGATCACGTGGGCTTCTCCCCGCAGCGCGCGCGTTCAGCGCCTCGGCCACGCCTCTCGGCACACCACGTGACCGACGAAGGGCTCCCCTATTGTGACGTAATCGCCACGTGATGCGTAAATGTTTAGGAATGACCTCTCCACTTGTCCGGCATAATGCAAATCTTACCTATGAACGTCATTCTTTGTCTCTCTGTGGACGAAAGTTACGAAGGATTTGGCGCGCGAACCGTGGGGTTTAAAAAAAGTACCCGGGTACCACGCGATAAGCCTCGTGATGACCCAACGCTATTCCATTTTCGCATCCGTCAACTAGTAGTTTAATGAACAATTTTGTGCTACTATTTGTTATATTACGCCGCTCAGCGCGCGCGAAAGCACGCATCTGCACATGCACGACAAAGCCGTGGTTGCACATCGCAACGCGCACGTGCGTTCGGTGGAGGGGGGGGGATTCTCATTCGTGTTAGAAATGCAAAAAAATACACAAAACGCTGAGGTAAATTCTTCAGTGTGATGTCCCCCCCGCCACCCCAATGTGTGCACTTACTCCTATCGAGTCGCTACTATAGGCCGTAGATACAACTGTAGAGCGGGCGTGGGGGGGGATCGTGGGTGGAGGGGCGGGGTTGGGGGTAGCAACCCAGCCCCAGCCTGCCAAGGTGCCACCTCGGCCGTCTGGGCAATCTAGGCGAGGCTGGGGACTCTGCACGGGACTAGGCCTCACCACTCCACTCTGAATTTAGTTTTATATTCTTTGGCTCTTTCGGTTAAAGCCACGTAAAAAATAAAAGTGATTCAAAATAAACATAATAAAAAACACTAATGTTGACTCTAGACTGGTTCTTAATTGGAGTTAGTGTACTGGCAAGCTATAATCTAGACTATAGCTTGGTTATTAAGTTTGGTGAGTGTACTGGCAGTCTATAATGTAGACTGTAGCCTGGTTATTAAGCTGAGTGATTGTACTAGCAGTCTATAATGTAGACTGTAGCCTGGTTCATCTTGGTTCTTTCGGTAAAGTCACGTAGAAGGGAAAAAATAAAATAGTAAAAATTTAACATAACGAAATATATAATTTGTTATTATATTCTTTTATTTATATGCTATATAATTGTATTTTATTTGATTATTTCCCTTCTACGTGACTTTACCGAAAGAACCAAGAAGATGAATTCCTGCAGTCACGAAAGCTTTAAATCGAAATGTAGCCTGGTTATTAAGCTGAGTGAGTGTACTGGCAGTCTATAATGCAGACTTATTCTTGGTTCTTAATAACTATAGACTGCCAGTACACTCATTCCGATTAAGAACCAGGCTACAGTCTACATGAGTGTTTTTTTGTTTATTATTAATTTTATTTGTATTCACTTTATTTTTTATTATAATTCGTTATTTGCTAAGTTACTTCAGACAGTATCAGCACTCTACTTTCTTCACTCGTCGCTTTTAAAAATTACACACCCACAGAGATTGTTCTCCTTTACCAATTGTGTAAGATTCCGAAGAGTCCCTGGTCAATTTGCCTCTATGCTAGCTAGATTTGGCCCCTCTGCAGATCACACTTCCCCTATACAGTGTCGAAAAAGCGTGAGACAACCTATTTCGCAGTGTTACAGCTGCTGGAGCACGTTAAGTGTTGTAAGATCTGAATACGCCAGCACAGGATTGCCAAACATCATGGAGGACGAAGATACTGCAGCTAAGAAACGCCGTTTGCAAAGGGAAAGACCGCAGAGATGGAGAGCTCGCCAGAGCCAAGACACTTTTGACAGAATTCTTACAGAGAATGCTGAAGGGCAAAAGCACATCGACGCCAGCGAGAAACTCCACGTCAGACACGAGCTCGCCTCGCTGCCAAACCTGGAGATCGTCTCGCAGCACAAGAACGTCGTAGTCAAGCTATTCGTGCTGCGGCGAATGACTTTGTGGAAGAGGAAGTGATTGAACACAACTTGCAGTGCATTGAATGTAGTTTGCCAGTTCTGTGGTGCAATCAATGTTTCTGAGGAGCGGCTATCAGATAAACAGTTCACAAGTTGCTGTCGGAAAGGCAAAGTGAACGTGGAAAAGCCTATCGACTCCAATGCCAGCGTGCTCCAATATCTTCATTTTCTGCGTGAGCTTCTATGAAATCATGAGCATCCCGACTACAGACATTTCCGTGCTAATGCTCGTTCATGCAACAGCACATTGTCGTTTGCTTCGATGGGAGGTAAGACTTTCATGGAGGCAGTCCTTACGTCCTCAAGGTGCATGGGAAAATTTACCACGAGACAAGCCATCTTGAACCCACTAACAGTCAAGCAAGACAATACGCTCAACTTTACGTTGTCGACAGCACACACGCAACATAAATTCGAACAAATCATCCTGCCAAACTTCAGTGCTATCCACGGCTTCTCGATCTAATCGACCGATGCTATCGGATCTACAACCGACTTGCCAACACATACGCCATGCTTTGCGAAGTACGACATCGAGCTGAACAGGAAGCTTCTGCTGCAGGCGAGGCGACGCCGAAACGTGGACTGCCTCACGCACACATCCTGATGGTAAATTCACAAGCTCTGAGCCCATCGATCAGGTTGTGTCTGATTTTTATTTTTTCGATTTAAAGCTTTCGTGACTGCAGGAATTCATCTTCTTGGTTCTTTCGGTAAAGTCACGTAGAAGGGAAGTAATAAAATCAAATCATTTTTTATGTTTTATTTTTATTATTTTATTACTTCCCTTCTACGTGACTTTACCGAAAGAACCAAGAAGAAGGTTGTGTCTGATGAAATTCCCATTGCGGCTGAAAATCCGCGGTTGCACGAAATTGTCCCGCAGCCTTCATGCAAGATGGAAAGTGCTCAAAGGCGTTCCCGAAGGAATTTGCTACCATGACAGCGCACAATGTTAACGGAGATCCTCTGTATCGTCGGCGACAAGGAATTTCAGTCTAGATTTGAAGTTTTTTATTTAATTTATTTTGTTTTATATCTACGTGACTTTACCGAAAGAACCAAAGCGTAAGGAATTTCAGCTGAAGTTTGTGGATCGTCAATAGATAACAGATATGTGGTGCCGTACAATCCATATCTGCTGCTGAGGTACAATGCTCACATTAACGTCGAGGTCTGCATGTCACTTGGCACTGTGAAACATTTATAAATATATTTACAAAGGATTCCAATATGATGACCACTGTCGGCGAGATTCCTCTACTTGCACACGACGAGCTGTCAAATTTAATCAACGCAAGATTCGTGAGTGCGCCAGAAGCTCTGTGGCGTTTGCTCGAGTCGCCAATGCACGATCGCTCGCATGCCGTGATCAGACTGCCCGTGCATTTGCCACATCAGCAGTGCGTGTTGTTCCAAGAGGGTCGAGAAGAAGAGGCGTTGGAAGCCGCACGAACAGGTCGCACGAAGCTCGAAGCTTGGTTTCATCTAAACGTCAGAGATCCGCACCCAAGAATTTCTCTACAGCGACATTCCCTACAATTATGTGTATGTCAACAACTGCAAGCAGCGACAAAGAGGAGGCACTAAGATCGTTGCGAGGTTGTACACTGTTGGGATCAAAGATGAGGAGCGCTTCTATCTGAGGATGCTGTTGCTGCACGTCAAAGGCGCTACCAGTTTTGAATTCCTCAGAACCGTCGATGGCGTCGTTTACACGACATTCAGACGAAGAATGGGCTCGATGCATGCAGGAGTCCGTGAAATAGCAAATGCCGAATCAAACGCGACAGACGTTTGCTTACATTTGCTGCTCCTGTATGCCAACAAACACTCGCGTGTTGTGGAACAACCATTCACTTGACATGTCGCTGGATTATCTACGGCGTCATGACGAAAATGTTGCATTGAACATGGCTCTGCACGACATCAACGCTATTCTTAAACAACATGGATTGTATTGCGCATCAATTGGTATTCCGCAACCGATAGGCCATCCAATCGAAGCTCAGCTATAGAACGCAGTGCATGAAGAACGAGACGCGAAAACAAGAATTTGCTCCCTGAATGGGCAACAGTTTGAAGCTTTCACAGTAATAATGAGAGCTGTCGACGATGAGCATGCCCAGAACAGACTTTTTTACTGAGATGGTCCTGCCGGCCCTGGAAAGACTTTCCTGTACCCCACGCTGTTCTCATTTGTTCATGGTGAAGGTCACATCGCTCTTCCGTTTGCCACCACTGGAATCGCAGCTACATTACTGAAAGGCGGACGAACTGTGCCAAGCGGATTCAAGCTTCCAGTTCCCTTCCTTGACACCTCTTCTTCGTCGATGTGACCTAATTCGCCAGAAGGCGAAACGATACTACGAGCTTCGCTCATCATAATTGATGAAATTACGATGCTGACAAAGCATGGCCTTCGATGCATCGATCAACTGCTGCGCGACATCATGCAGATTCAACGCCCGTTTGGTGCAAAAGTCGTCATTATGGGGGGTCGACTTCAGACAGACTTTGCCGGTTGTCGAGTGCTGTATAAAATCCAGCGTATTATGGCAGCATTTTTACAAGTTTACTCTCACGGCAAACCTTCAGAGTGATGGTCAAAATGAGCATGACAATTGGCTCCTGAACGTTGGATTGGGAAGTTTTCCGGCGTTATCTGGAGTGCCGTTAGGTTCCATTGAAATTCCACCGCAAATGATGACTGTTGATGATCTAGTCACCGCAATTTACGGAAAAAACTTGCAACACATGCCTGCCGAAGAGCTTGCGAAAAGAGCGATTCTGGCACCTACCAACAAGCACAACTCTAGATATGAACAGAATCATCATCACACAGCTGTCCTGAGATATCCAAAATTATTATAGCTCTGACTCGATCGTGTCGGAAGATCCTGCGGACGCATTTAATTACCCTCCAGAATTTATTCACGCTCAAACGCCTCCAGGAATGCCGCCACATACATTGGCACTGAAGACAGGCGTTATCATCATGCTGCTACGAAATCTTAACCCGAATAATGGCCTTCGCAATAGAACGCGTTTGATGGTCAAATCAGTACAAAATAACTTCATCACCGCAGAGATTGTATCGGAATGCAACCGAGGCGAAATCGTTTTCATCCCGACAATCGACCTCGCTCCAAGTGAAGTCACTTCCTGTCGTACCGAAACGACGACAAATTCCGAGAATTCCTGGGTATGCGATGACGATCAACAAGTCGCAGGGTCAGACTTTTGAAAATGTGGGTATTTATCTCAAGATCTAAATATCCTCAGCGGATCAAAGTGTTCATCAAGGATAGCCAACTGCAGGGAAACCTTTTGAACAGTGAAAATAGATTCACACAAAATATCGTATACCGAGAAATCTTTCAAAGTCCTTAATTTCATTGAATAAGTGAAGAAAAAAATATTTATGCGCTACATTTCCTAATAAAATTAACAATCACACAATAAAACGTAAATTTACATCTTTAATATTACAGCTTCCGTCCTAGCATAGGCTAACAAGCTAGTAATTGAATAATAGCTACATCAACACTTGTTAATTAACTTCACACGAGATTAAATAACACTTTCATTAGCACGGAATAACTGAATAACAATAACAAAAATACATTACAATTTCACATTTGCAATCGAAAACTATAAATTACCACTTTACCGCACTGTAAACTGAGTCCCCATGAAGCAGAGGTGACAGGCTAATGATCACTTAGGGATTGAGATATTTATGGACGTAATTAAAGTAATATTGCTGTGTAATGGCGAAACGAAGGTATCTCGATAATCGTATCGCCCGTGTTGGAATGTATCGTTAAATCATAATTATTGTGGCTCGTAACATTTTTCGTCAATATTTAATTTCCTGACCAAATACGGATGAGAATAATTCAAGTGTAGGACAATAAAAGGTTAAACATATATTTCTGCCAGTATCAAAAGGTCCCATGATGTAGCTGTTATAAGCCCGAGCTAGAAATGATCTGATACGTGAATTGTCTTGGTGCTGTTTGCCTTTTGGCATTCTCTGATCTGACACTGGTGAGACTAGGCCCTAAAAAAGGCTGTCTCTGGTGTAGGCCAATCAGTTTCAAAGACAATGCATATATTAGCAGAGCATATTTGTTTGTTAAGATGTTTGAACACCTGTTTTATTGGCAGAAAGGGTCAAACCTATTTTTATTTTTCATTTTTTGTCAGACATATGGTACTGCATACGTCCACCAGAGGGCACCACGCTGGCATGTATTCTAGTACTAGTGGTACTGCATGTATCCACCAGAGGGCACCACTTAACCTATCCCAGGAGTCAGCAACCAAAATCACACAAAAAGAGCCTTTTTTCGAATTCGGTAAAAATACCCCTCAATAATTCAAAAGCCGCAATGCGTGTGAATACGGAACGGTCCTTCATAAATGACGTCTCGAAGCAGTCCTTAAAGAGCCGCAGGTTGCAGACCGCTATTCACTAAACCTTAACCCATAACCATAAACATCACAAACACCGTCATGAAAAGTGAATTTCGCCATTGTGTTTAGTCAAAGTACGTGGTGATTCTGCGTTGGCAACGCTGCACAAATAAAAACATTGAATACATTCGTCAAAAGACCGTGGTCTTAAAATAACAATTATTTAATTGGAGATATTGCTTCATTGTTTAGGCTTAGTATGCTATCATTTGATTTGACATAGCATAATTCGTACGATTGCATCTCAAAACACTGCACCATAATTACACGATTACAAATTAAAAGGCGATAAACTCCATCGAAAGAACTCGTGAACAAGATTAAGTGCAAAATCAACTAAATGAAAACATAAACGGCAGGGAATATATAAATAAATGAACAGGCAAATTGGTGAATAAATATATAGACAGGTCTAACTTTCAGCTCCTCACACTAGCCAAAAGCATACATTCACTGACGAATATGCAATGGCAGTGCATTCAATACTGTGGGAGATACAAATCTAAAGTGACACAACTAATCTGCTGTGCTGAATTCAAGAATCCATTCCCTTGGCGCAACATGCTCTCTGTGCTCTCTCGTGTTGTAGCGTTATACTTTAACATTTATTTTACTAAGCAGTGTCATGATTGCTTTGCATTATTAAATTGTATATATGTAACAGTAAACACCATATCATTTATATGAATGTGTTAAATAAATGCATTAGTTAATAAAAATGGGATGTATTATTTATTTAATTTAAAAACGCCAAATATCCTTATTCCGGCTTGAAGACATCACAGCAGATTGTGAAGTTATAGCCATTGGAGACACTCGTGGCAGGTTTGAATGAACTGCAATTTAATGACTTTTAAACAATCTTATTTATATGTATGTACATCATAGCAAACAGACGATACACGTGTGAAAAACATTGTGATAATCGCCATATCGTGAAATTTAATATCGTAGCAATTTCAGATCAAACTTTCTCGTTCAGAACTTGTATTGGTGTGTAGAATGATCTGAAGAGGTCGTAAATGAGGTCAAGTGTGGGGCTGGAGTGAGTGGCGCGATGCCGACGGGCACTCAGCGGATCACGTGGCGATGATTGCGTTGCGTGAAAGGGGACACCGCAGCACCCAGTGCCGGGGCAGCACCACGGGATGAGCGAGCTGTGTGCACAGAGCAACGCTTCACTTTGGCTTTCTTTAGAGGTCGGTGGCGTGGTAATCTCGGACTAATTTATTCCAGGTTCGATAACGGCAGGACCACTCTGCGGGACGTCAACAGTGGCACCGGGATGAATGTACAGGACGTGGGAGTGTGTACCACCTTGTCAGACCACGTCCTGTGGAAGGTGGCATCATACAACTCCAACACTGAACTCCGATAACCTCGCTACTCACACTGGAGGCGCTGCGCTTTAGCCATTGGCTCTGTTTGGCTTTGTTGTGAGGCCCTCGCTGTGTTTCAGCGGCGTCGGCGTGATCGGTGCGGTGGGGGGTGGGTGGCACTGCTCACAGTTGTTGAAAATTCTGCCTCGGTCCACGACATTTGATAACCATTGCTCTCTCAAACTTTAGTGACAACAGACAATACGCCGCCTCCCCACAATTTACTCTCCACGTGCATTAAAAAACCCCAATAACTGATTACACGGCTCAGCCACGTAGCCTTCTGGGGAGTGCACACTCTTAAGCAACATTGGTTCAACACAAACATCGGACAATGTCTCATCAGCAAACTATTGTACAGGTTTCAAACCTTCGGTGTCTCATCCGTAGAGTAAGCCCTGCCTAAACCAATGCTGGTAAACTTCCATTGTGGATACATATTTGCCAAGACCCTCACCATAGACAGCGCTGTAAAGCGCCATCCAGTGTCCGCAAGGCTCAGCCCTCGCCCAGGGTGACCTCTCGCCGGCGAGGGTCACCCCCTCCCCCCGTGACCCCAGACAACGCGGCGCGTCTCGGCCAGACCGCACATCCACACGCTGCACGGGGAACATACAAAAAACAACAGAAACTAAAAAGCGACTGCAAACTTCACATTGCAGGCGTTGTGAAACAGCAACAACGAGGAGGAGGAGGTTGCCAGCTGCGTGGGGGGTTGTTGGCCGGAGAGGCCCCCGGGATCCCCTCCTCCTCCTCCCCCACCCCGTGCGGAGCGCCTCCCCCCCCCCCGCTGCTGCGGCGCCGCCGTGGCAGAGATCCCGAGAGCCCCCCGCGAGTCGAGCCCCCGAGCAGAGAGAGGCCGAGAGTCGAGCCATGGCTCCTGCTGCTGCTGCTGCGTGGAGCGAGCTGCGCGTGAGGCTGCGAGTGGCGTTCAGCGTCGTGGGGGCCCTCGTGGGCGCCTCCGTGTTCGCCGTGTGGAGTCTCCACTACGGGCAGCCCTACACGGGGGCCTGCGGAGGCCTCTCTGGTGGGTGCCTGCTCCTGCACCGCCCCACCACACACACATTACGCAACACACACACCACACACACCACGCACCATACCACACACACACCACGTACACACACCACACACACACCACACCACACACACCACGTACACACACCACGTACACACACCACGTACACACATCACACACACACACCACACACCCCACGCACACACCCCACACACACACCATGCAGACACACCACACGCACACCACGCACACCACGCACACACACCACGCACCACACCACGCACACACACCACACACACACCACACAAGACGTCCTCACGTCTCACACTCACAAAGCACGTCTCAGACTCCTCTCAAGCACAGCACACGCAGTGTCACACCCTCTTGCACACACCCACATATTTATCTCTTTTATCACACACGCGCCTTGACAAACGCCACTCTTACATCGATACAAAGGCAAATGTCGCTCTTACAGCCGTAACCTACATTGTGGGCAAGTTCTGTCCACGAGCCGCTGTGAAGGCCGAAACGGCATCCCTAGGAGCGATGTTTACAAATAGCACAATGTAATCATTTGAGGCGGAGTCGACCTAGGGGAAGCCCAGGACCGGCCCAGATAAAGGTAAACTCTGGTCGCCACTCAATCTCACGCAGACACTCCCCGACTCCTGACAGTCCGTCTGGCCTCACAGCAACAACGATCCCGCCGTGACTTGGGGCAACAGCGCGGCAGCGTTCTGCTGAGTGCAGCTCCCCCCTGTCACGTGCAGGGTTGTTGGGGACAATGTCCAGGCTTGTATGGGACAATGTCCAGGCTTGTATGGGACAATATCCAGGCTTGTATGGAACAATGTGCAGGCTTGTATGGGACAATGTGCAGGGTTGTATGGGACAATGTCCAGGGGTT